>JABUQX010069031.1:0-15000 GCA_015478945.1 Trachelipus rathkii
GTAATTTCTGAACTCACTGTATGTTGCCAAATATCCGCCTAAAGTCTATTTATTTTCTTCCCTTATGTTGTGATAACTAGTTTGTATTGTTCTGGTATATGATAATGATTGAAGATTTGTGTATTATTGGTATATATTTCTTATGTAATACATTTTTTCCGACGACAGAAAAACTTAAGTTAACACTCGCGTCGTATATATATTATTTTGAATTTTTAACAAATTCGTTCCCAAATATAAATATTTTATAGTTTATAACCTGTTTTTCCGGTCCGATTTTTTTTCCTTTTTATATACTCAAATTGTTTAATTTCACTTACATTTCAACAAGTTTCTTTTAATTTCCTTATATATTATATGTTTAAATGAAACAGCAATTGATACTGTTGATTCTATATTTGTTTCTTATGTTCTCACCCAGCCATTTTTATAATACCATACACCTCAAGAGCGAAATTATTTCTGCCGTGAATAAATCATTCCCGTTGGTACTCACAAATACTAGAAGACATTTTTTATTCCATGGTCTTCCTTTCACTTCATATTCTCTTTACTTCATTTTCTACTTAAATGGATCAATCATCGTTAAAACTTTTTTAATGAAAATAAATAAATTTTTTTATTCGGTGAAATAAAAATGTGTCACAACACAAATTTGAGGTTTTTTTTAATTTTATATTTTCTAAAAGTCTTTTTATATTACGTCGATATAATTATTAAAATAAACATCAATAGAGTATAAATATTAATATATAATATTATTATAATAATTTATTTCATACATAATGTATATGTAGTAAGTTAGGGATTATATAGTAAATATTAATGTCTATGTATAAATAAAATATATTAATCAATATATCATATATATCTTTTTTAATTAATTCCATATTGCGACCAATTTTTAATTTAACTCGACCTTGATCTTTGCTTGGGGTATTTGTAAATTTTTTGCAAATTTGTTTGCATCAAATCGTTTTATACATCTTTTTTTACATAGTCTTATAGTTTTCCTTCGAGTGACACAAAATGCATCCTTTTAATTTTTTTTTCATCTCGACAAATCAATTCTGTCGTTTATGATTTTTAAATACACAGCCGGCTGTTGGAATTTGCTTATTACTATGATAATGTAAATTTAACACAACATCCTACCTTTACCGTTTTTAGATGTTTTCAACTTAATATAAATTAGATTTTATAGTATTCAAATATTCCATCAATTTCACTACCAGTATTTTCAATTCTGATAAAATTCATTTGATTATCTCTTGACCGACAGAATGAGAATTTTTATTTTTTCTAACATTTTGTTTAATATATTATGATACATTGATTCCATCTTTTTAGATAATCTGATTTAACTTTTATTTGTAATTTATAAATGCATTTAATAAAGTTTTATATTCTGTTAGTTTTGAAATACTTTAGCTTGAGCGAAGAAGTTTTGAAACCAATTTTAATTTTATTTTGTTTAACAAGCGAAAGCTAATTATTATATTACTGCCAGGTGTTGAAAATCCCTTTTAATCGTTTTCTTTTAATATTTTTTTTATAACATTTAGAGGTTGAAATTCCTTTCATATTTACGATTGGAAAATATTTATTGAAATTTTGTTTTTTATTTAATTATTATCTTTGTAAATAAATTATGTGAAGCAGCAGATAGACAGATATTAATTCCAAGCTTTATTACCATAAACATGGCCCACAAAAGCAAGAAAGCTATTTGGGCGAAAAGTGGCGAAGGAATAAAATTTGTGTGGAGGACTCACGATTCGCAGCGGAGCTCCTCAAGCTCCCAGGTGCCAGGTTTCACAACGCTTTGAGGATTATAGAATCTAGACATTCTATATTTTTTTTAGGCTATTCTTTTTATTTTATTTTTCGAGTCAGAAAATTATTGAAAATCATTGAAAAATAACTGTCATTATTTCAATTTTGAATTTTATAAGCTCTCTAACATCCCAATATAATTGGGCTTTCGTTTATGTGGCTTTATTCCTCCATTCTTTCCCCACCTAATCGCCAATATGGCAGGTGATGAATAACACCATCCACCCCTTCCCTGCCCAACCTATTGCCAACCAATAAAACACAGCTTATATCCTCGAAGCCCCGAGTTGCTTCGTTGAACGGACCACGGTATAGATGTGCAAGTGAAGTTACATTAGTGTGGGGCTCTTTATGTCTATACCTTTTCAATTGGTGAACGTAGCATAGGCGTCTGGAATAGTTCGAAATTGTGCTGTCCGCAAACGTCAGAGAGATATATTGCTCTGAAAAATTGCGTCTCTGAGCCATCGAAGTTGGCTCAGGCTCAAAGTCAAATCTCAAACAATTTTTCGAAGTCCGGTGGAAATTCGAAGGGGCATTTTTGAATGCCTAACATTTCAGAAAGCTTTTTCAGCCCGCTCATTTAATATTACTAGCACTCGGTTGAAAGCTTGCATTTTCCCAGACAAGGCTCTCTCCCCCTATGATGCCATGCAATCGTATAAACGAACAAATTTATTATTTTCGTCCTGGTACTAATGAATCCGACCTCCTCCTTTTTCAGCGCCTGACTTTGTTCTCCGAACTCCATCCCATCGTCCAGCAGCCTCTATTCCAGATTTCTTATTAATCCTTACAACACATTATAAGCCAACAAAGTCATCGTTAGTCGAGACTTAAGTCGTCTCAATACAGCGACGATCAACTTAGTATATGGGCAAAAATTAAGTTATAACTACACGAGCTTACTAAGATAGATATTAGTTTATATCTTGTTAACAATTTTATTCATTATTTGCTTTCCTTGATAATTAATAACTCACGTTAAGAAGGTTATATCGATGAATAAGATGATTTCAATGAAAATTATCCAACATTTAGACGCTCTATCTGTATATTTACTATATTAGTAATACTAGCTACGTAAATCATTATAATATAACAATATTAATGATGAAGTTTCACCCCGACAGGCACGTCTTATTGCACATTATGCCTACCTTCAACGCAAAGTGATTATGCTCAGTCATCTAGTCTGTGACAATCCCACCTTGTTCTCTAAATAAAGACACGTTGTTAATCTGTCCTATCACACATCTCAACGACTCTTTGCTTAAAAAATATTTGACCACTAATCACAATTTATGCAACTTTGTTAAAAAAGACACCTCTACTTTGTCTCTACAAGCGCCTAAAACTCCATGCCTGTCTCAACCGAGAATCTATGATAAATTGAGTTTTTTTTAACGCTATTAATCTTCAAAGGCATTCTCGCAGAAAAATTAAATTTAAGATTAGTTCGTTCTCATTGCAAAATAGCAAATTTCAAGAGCAATAGCAGAAAGTCTTAAATTTACATTAATAAGATATCTGTTTTAGGTCGCTATTTAATGGACGTCAATTTTAATGAACACTCCTCTATATAAAGAAATGATGCCTTGCATGGTTTGTTTGCATTATTAAACTGTTGAAGCACCGGGGTGAATGATTTACATTTTCATTAGTTGTGACACGAAAACCCTCCCCTCTAGTTTTTCAATTAGATAAAATCTCCATTTTAGCACTCTCTACAATGTACCGCTTTGATTACTGTGTGGATATACTGTTTTTCTTTTACATCTCACAAATCACAGAGATGGATTGAACCTCTTACAAAGTACGCCGCCTCATTGTGTTTACTTAGCGATCTAACATTTTTTCGCAAAAGCGATTATCGTGTAGATTATAACAACGTGGTTCATTACCCGTGAACAACTTGAGTTTTTAACGCAATTATTAAAAGCTGCAAAAAAAAATAATCCGTGTTTTCAATTGAAATCATTTCACAGACGTCATAAAGGGCAATTATTAGCCATTAGTTCTACAATGAGAATTGAAGCATGTTCTTACAAAATTCATGAAACACGTTTTTAATTGAAATTTTACAATAATAATGGATTAATGGGTTTAGTAGCATTTTAGACACCTTCCTTACACAATATATGGTACGATTTAATACCTCATATCCAGATGTATCGCACAACTACACACTTGTTTTTCCATAAAAATAAAGAAACAATTTAAACACCACGTTACTTCGCAAACAAACATTATCGCTTCCTTGGTATACGTAACCTAAATATATATTCTCACATACTTATCACACATAATAACTCTTTAGAACTCCACATTAGAAGATGTAAGACGCGACTCTTTTTCCTTAACGCTGAATTACTTACGTACTCAACATTTGCCAACTTTCCATCATCAGTATCATTGAGTACTTCATAATAAATGTCACTAGTTTTTTTTAGTGATTCGTTGACACACTTGGAATGAGAAAATATTTGTAATGTAGTTGATTGTCCTTTTCATCAAATGAACGATTCAACAATGCATAGCGAAAAAATATACTGCTAACAGAAAAAGAGAAACTATATGGATGTACTGGTAACAGTTGAACTGCCAATTAGACCCAGGTGATACTCTTCCCTCCAAACCTTGAGCAGTCATTATTTGCTTAAATAGAAATAATTTTCTTTTCAATTCAGTTATTGGTTAGGTTTCTGTGGAAATGCATGATATGTAATCTTCATTTTTACGATCCTTTTTTGGCTAAAGCTATGTTCAACTTTAATAAACATCTTACTATAATTACATTTAACTGTCTACAACAATTATTCGTTCTCCTGTCTAAATATAGCGAGTGTAACATCATTCTACCCAAAAATTATAAACGTAACCTCCTTCAAATTAGCTTACGTATTGCTTTCCATAATTAAAGATACACTACAAATGACTATTATGAATAATCTTATTTTTGGTAACGCTTTAACAGCATTGCACGTTTTTACTTTACTCTAATCACACTTCTAAGGAGTTACTTTCAGTTGGTCTCATTAATTGAAAACTAAACCATCAACGCAATTTGAAATAATATGTGGTGCGATTTACAATTGAATAGTCAAAGTTTCAAAAACAGAAAAGCGATATTCTCATTAGTAAATAAGAGTTATTAAAGAGGTGTCTTAAATCGAATTGAGACAGATTGGTTCATTACATTGAAGACCTTTCTGTGTCAAAACGATACTCCTTTTGGTTACTTGGTATTAATAGAACTCTACATCCAAACTCTTTCGATTTAGGATGTTTTTTCGAAAACCATTTTTGTTCATATTTCGAAAAAAATAAGGCAAACAGATCAGTTTAGAGGTATCAGAAATAAGATGAGTAAATTTATCGACACTTATTCTTACACTTGAGAAATATTACTGCAAAAGTTACAATACCATATATGTTAGATATAGGTTTACTGCAACGTCGTAATAACGTGAACCTTTTCTTATCTCTTTCCTAACCATCCATGCCTCCACTAACTTAATCTCTTTTTCATCATTTAATGTCCTTGTTTATATATTTTAATACATCTTCAGAATAAACATGAGTTGTTTGTATTGTGAGATTGGTATCTGCTATGCCAGCAGATAACTGGCACAAAATAATGATGTTGTCAGAGTGTTGGAAAATGCACGAGAGTATTGTTGTGCCAAGAAGGCGAGCAAACACACCCAGCAGTGGCGAAGGATGTATTATGCTATTAATGCAGTTGGTCAAGTTGATGTGAAGGAGATAGGCTCTCATAATACACAATGATTTGAGAACGTTTTGGCGTATATTGGTAACTGATGGATTAATGTTCATATCTAATAATATGGGGTGTATATTGTTTGGGTATGATGTAACCGGTAAGCAATTACTACCATATATTTCATCTTAGATATTGGAGTTTGGCAAAGAAAATGAAACTGGCAGTTTTGAAATTAGGATAGTGAAGCCTAAGTAATCAAGTTATCCTTTTATACACTTCTTATATAATAATTAAAATGCCCCGACAAACTTTTTCGATTTTTTGCAATAGTTGTGTTATGATATACTGCTCGAATCTCATATGTCAGGGAATCGATTAAGTATGATTAGATAACTCGTCTAAAAGAGATATGCGAATGTTTCCTCGTAACATTTTCAGACCAACTAATTGACAATACTATTTTGTTGTGAAGAAAAAAGTCATTGATATGCTACATAAGTTCTCGATGATTATGATACAATGCCCCAGGAATAATGTGGAATATCCAGCATTTATTGCAATAACTACGGCAACTATGTGTTTTTCATTTGAACATAATGCAAACCATGTTCTGCAAAAAACTGAACAAAGGTCAGGAATTTATAATAATAACTAGTTTAGATGGCTAATGTAAATTGACGTGTTGAAGTTGTCCGGGCCAAAGGAAAAGTGTTATGTTCAATTAGGATTAGTTGCACTATTTTAGGTTACTACTAGGTGGGCCCAATCGCATAGTACAACTATTTTTGGACGAAATGCCTCAGCGCTTTTGTGTGTGAAAACCAAATGTCCATTATAGACATTAAAAATAAAATATGAAAATTTGATGGTTTTCTATAATAAAATTAAAATAATTACCTTTGTGATTATCTTTTTACATTTGAGTCAGTTTAGTCGTTTCTCTTTTATATTTTAAGCAAAATTTAGAGAGAAAAAAACTTTTGTTTAACCTTAAACATTCCATTCACTTCCAATTATGCTGAGCGAATTCAAAATTAGTGCCTCCTGTTAAAAGATATTGTAATCTCAGAAACATTTTGACACTATATATATCTTGTGGGTCGTTATTCCATAATGTACTATATAAAAATTGAGTAATTTAGTTAGCGGTATTTTCAGCCATTGAACGGAATAAAAATTTATACTTCGCTGGATTCACTTTCGTAAACTGCCACATTATTAACTTAATACTAGCTAGACTATACGATACAGAATTTTATTATTCTTTAGTTTAACTCTTTGTTTTTCTAAAAGGAATTGTTATTGACAAGTCTTTATTTTTACTGAAACATTCTTTTTGATTTTTTTGCTTTGAAAATATGTTTTGTTTATAGTTACTCATGTTCTTGAAATCTAAAATATCTCCCCTCAATATTATTACTTGTCTCCCTTCTCGCAATATACATCTGATGTTTTTTGATCTTTAAAAATATAACCGACAATTATGGAATCAACAGGCGCCACTTTGAGACACTATTCTTCAAAATTACAAGTGATCTTTTCTTCTCGTGATCTCTTTTTTTTGTACACTATTTTTTCTATGAACAGTCTTAATCTAAATTTAAATCTCCAACAGAACTCCCCAATCTTAACACCATAGTACGCTTATTTTTCTCTCACTCCTAATAATTTCAACATTTGTAGACATATCCATTATTTGATATCCTGACCATTTACAGGGCGAAAACTCTTCCTGGAAGTTGTTAATTCGCCGTTCTAGGCTTTCAGGATTCTCGAATTAATTCACAATACTATTATGCTCTGTTTAACATCTTCGCACAATCGCACCCATTATTATGCGAGAGTCCAGAGCCTACCAGCAGAACATACTGTATGCCAAATTTAGACTTACATACGTCCAGCTTTTTAGCCTGTCGATCCTCTTTAACAGCTCTTTTGAAGATCTAAGTTTTATTACATTGGATATATTCTAATTCTTCTATTATAAAAATTCTAGAATGTTATCATGCATATAATGGCAGTTCACGATAGTAATATTTGAATCACTCGTAGCGAATTTTCTCTAGAACAAACCTTCGCTCTATTATATGTATATGAATCCAACTTTAATTTTTCTACAACTACGACATATTTCTACATAATCACATTGACTCATTTTCTATCTAAAATATAATACAGTTTACTTGAGTTCACCTTGAGGAAGATTTCGCTCGTTTTGACAGTCAAGCGAAATTTTCTTGCCATATCCTATTAATTTCAACTATGTTATAGACAAATTAATGAATGACGCATAATATTTCTGCTATAAAAAATCTGAGTATATTTATACCGGGATCTCCTCTCTATGTCATTTAAACTCGAGGGAGCATTCACTTGCAAATCGACTAACCACCAACGAGGGAGACGTTTCGGAGATGCAAGAGTGAGGAAAGAAAGACGAGTAGTAGATTTACATATTACTACATATAGCTAGAAAGAAATGCTCAAGTCGTGACCCTCACAAAATAAAATCTTCTATTGTCCATTTGATTATAAAGTACTTCCACCTTGCGGGTTCGAAATAGAGCATGATTTTTCTCTTATTAGAGGAGGTATAGAAATTTATCTAGAGTCTCTCTACCTAATGCAGAAATACCAATCCGTGAAGCTGCTCTATAAATACTTAATATAAGAGTTCTATAAATTTTGTAATGTTGAAAATTATTACAGAAAAAGAGTACGTTTCTAGTGATTGAATGTTGAATCTGACACTTTTTTTATTAAAAGCACGTACATTTGTCTGCTTCTCAATAAACCTATTCCATCATTAAAGATAATCTCCTAATAACGTTGGGGCATAAGTACAAGTCCGCACACCAAGAGCTATAAACAAACACACACTCATTGAATCAGTCACTCCTTTGAATTCAATTAAAAATCGATGAATCAATATGTGCTTTGTTGAAATAGAATAGACACTTAATTGATACTCGACTAACGGGGATATCCTACACCTTCTCCTAATTAATTATATTGAAAAATATGTTCTACGGCTTCTTGGAGCCCTTATAATTTAAATATTTATTCAAAAAATCAAGCCTTTTCTCATCATATCAGAAGAAAACATAGGTTTTTCAGGATGTGACACCTTTCAAAATGCCCACTACCGAAAATATCCCGAGACGTTAGTAACTTCTGAAAAAAAAACTCTTCTCCTACCCTCCAACTCATCTATGACTAATATTGTACCTTGGTGTCATGAGTTCGGGTTAATCATTAATTTCTTTACTGATTTGTTAACTAAAATTGCTATGAATAATGACTAGTTACATATGTTGAAATTCCGAAAAAATCGTACTTTTAAAGTTCTAAATTTGTACATGTGAAAATTTCGGCAAAAGCCGTAATTTAGAAGTACAAATTTTTATTAAACCAGGTTTTCATCACTAATGAAATATTTTTTTCATTTTCCCTAGTAAAACGGCAAATATTTTTGTAACACTTGTAGGTCACTAAATCCTTTAATATATACCCTCTGTTCAACATTTTACGACACCATTACGAGAACATATTCTCCAAGATTAATTGTGCTAAATTCTCTTCTTCGCTCGAACTGGTTTTTTGAAATTCTTGAAAAACCTATCTTGTTAAACCAACTTGACTAATATAAACACAGAACAATTTTAATTTCCTCGTTTCAATTGCTGAAAAGTAGTCTTTTCCAAAAACGCAAACAGAATTTGACTTCCCATTTTAAAGTAAACTTCGCGAATCTCAAACTCGGAAATAATATTTATATTGGAGAATTAAATACCAATGGATAAATCTCGTAAAAATGAGTGATGAATATTTACGGCGATTATATGTGAAAGCATGAAATGTATTGAGTATGCTTCTAATTATTGTCCTAAATATCTGTAATGTGGAAAGATTATATCTGTTGTTAATTAGCACACACACACGCGCTTAAGTTTTAATAATAGAAAGGAGACGCAGCCAGTTAAGATTTAAGGTTTTTTATAAATTTACAGACACACAGGTTCATAATTCTCAGGCCTCCACCCACCTCAGACTACGAAATTTGGTATATAAAAACAATATTTCAAAAACTGGTATATGATATGCGTCCTGTGTTAAAAGAGAATCGTAGCTTTGGTACAAGAAAAGCTGATTATTTCACACAACACTTACTTTCAACTAAGCCCTCAATATTAGCGCGTCCTACTCCTGTGATTCTTCAGTCTAAAAAAGGTCTAGCACCTTACTCGTCATTGCCAGTTTTTTGGCAAAGTATGCTTTTCTGGATCTGCCTCAATCGCATAAATCCTATTGTTTCGATGCAACCGATTCCAAGCCGTTTCGACCTTTGTAAACTGGGTAACCAGTTCCTTTTTTCGCAGCTTTGGTACTTTCCGCCGCTGTAGGCTTTTCGGCAATTGTTATCTGTGGCATTCGGATTGGACTGCTCCACCGAGACTCCTTATTAAGCCGACCACAGAGGGTTGTATACAATATATGGCCATACAAAAAACGATTAAATTTGGATTGGGCAAATGCACCCTCGGTGTTTTGCGAATTTATGGACAACTTTCTAAGATTCTTACTTCTAGGACATAAATAATTCGTACTTCTAGAACTCGGTTAGCGACACCACAATGCAGATGTTTATCTCGGACGACGTTCTTAAATAAGTGGAATCTTGCGCGGGGAAAATCAACTTCTTTAAAGATATAGATAAAGTCTTCCGAATTCTTTTTCGCAAAAATTCCGAGTTTATGCAAAATTTCAAGATAGAGTAGTAATGTTTACATATTGAGACGCGTCAATTTCTTCTTATCCTTGTCCCTATTTTACTTTTAATCTTTATTTCATCCTTCACAAATCGCATCGTATTCTCACCTTCACTAGCTGCTCAAGACTCTTCCCAGAAAATGATTGGCTGTTGCCCTGAATCTCACCCCTAACCAGGATTGATCTTCCTTTCCCTGAACCGCAACTATATCCTATATAATATAATTAATATATACTCAATACTAAACACACTTAACATCTTAACATACTTGACTCACAAACACATTTTTGTGTTATCGCAAAATATTTAATTTTTGATTAGGAGCTAATGCTAATAATTAATTTCGTTTTAATTTAAATAGAATTTTTTTTTTTTATAATTTATTTACTTTTTTTTTAAATTTAAATTATAATTATGATGTTACCTCAGAATTTTAAGTTTTATATTTTTACCCATTTTAGTAAAATCACATTTTAAGAAAATATGTTGGAAAATTTTGCAAATTAAATTACACTGCAAATACTATGTGTATGCATTTTTTTATGAACAACGTTTCGGGACAGCTGTGACCATCATCAGGTATAAAAATATTAAATTATTGTTTTAGGAGATATATAGATACGTAGTAGGGTATTGTATAATTTTAGTTTAATAGCGTCTATGGTAGGGCGTTACAGTAGTACTGTTAAATGATATTTAGTGTAAAACCTACGCTATATTTGGGTTTTAACGATTAATTATATTTTTACGCTAACTCATTATTAGTAATTCGAGTGTGATAAATTATATATAGAATTATAGATGGTAGGATAGCCATGTCTGTCTATAAAATAATTGTTTTAAATGTTACAATTTATTATATAGTGTGACCCAATTAAAGATTTTCAATGAGCGTCATTTGATTTATAATTAAAAACATAATCATTAGGAATACTAAAGGTTAGATTATATTGTTATAACTTAAAATTTACCTATACAAATTTATATTTCTTATATTCTTTTTAAATTAATAATCTTAATAAGTAAACTATACTTTCATTTTCAAAAAGGTGCGGAACAAAAGAGCGGAAACTTTTCTTGATCCGCACGTGCAAGTCCGCTAATTTCTTGACGGAATCGCATACTCGCTAGTCCGCACCTAGTCTGTGTTTTTTCCGGTATAGCGGACTGAGCGGCCAACTGAGCTACTATAAGAGCGAGATAGTGGCCTCTTACTCCTTCTGATAATATTTATAATATATATATATAAATATACATATATATATAGACTAGTAACTTATGTAATATTAAATATAATTACCATGCTCTAATAATTAATATTATCTTATTACTATAGGCTAAATATGGGTACTCACTGGCAAGTCATAGTAGTCTAGGTGATGTAATTAGGTACGCATAGTCCAGTATGTAGGGGGCGGGCTCGAGCTGTATTAGGTTATATATATCGATTCGGTCAGCCTCCTATATGTACTGCTGCTATATGGTACTATTGACTAATATTCCTTTATAATCGTAATTATATTAAATGTTATTTTTTTCTTCTTTTTTTTCACTCTTTTCATAGACACACTCACTATGCGTCACCGGCAGAGCCTTATTCATTGGCTGGAGTGGGTGTTTCATCTAAAGGCCATGTTTATCGCTATGCGTAACATTACGGGATCGTTGGCGATGACAACAGACGATTCAAGCTTTACAATGAGAAGATTAATTCATCACCGCAAAAAACAGGATATGTAAGAGATATTCACAGTGTAACATGGATTTGCGCAGAAAGAAGTAAGGCAACCGCAAGCGACTATGCCGTGACTCTACCGATTACATAATAACTAAACTCCTGCGGTCAGTACACTGCGACCTATGGCTCACCTTTTCTCACAGAGGCGTCGTAAAAGAGGGTTGACGCGAGTGTGGCAGAGAGTACTCCGCTGAAACGTCGAACACCATCGCTTGCGGGTCGGTACACTATAGAAATAAGAGATATCAAGCACAACATCGCCGCGAAAGTAGAGTCAATTGTAACTGAAAGACAGAACAGTTAAATTATAGATCTTCTTTTGTTCAAACCAGGGGTTCTATTCCATTATTTTGGTCTCAAGAACCTGATTTAGTATAAGCCTCACAAAATTGCAGATCATGTAACCAGAAGAAGCATTTAAGACTGTGAGAAGGAAAAAAAAATCATCGCAGTCTTACCAGAACTCTCCAGTTCTTTGAGCGGCCCTTAGCAAGGCCCGTTGTGTGTGACGTCCCAAAGAAAAATCCATTTTAGGTTTTGTTTTGTTGGCAAGGATGTTAATCATAAACTTGCTAATTCGAGGAATCACACAGAAGATACGTCGACACAGATAATAGGAAAAGTTAGATTTAGGTTGTATTAGAGAGGGAGATTGTAGGAAGTTGAGTTTGCTCCTATAAAATAATTTTGAATGTTGCACAAAGGTGAGTACGACCGCCCCAAGTCGGAGGAAGTTCTCATGATCGAGCTCAGGCGAATATAAATCAGGAAAAGATTAGGAACGAGAGGCAATCTAGAAGTGACAAAGATGGGAGCAGAATTTGAAAATGCAGTTAAAGAAGTAAGGTGACTCCATCGGCATATTATATGCTAGTATACTAAATATTAAAATGGTATATATATACCAACTGCTACTGCTTATGCACTTAAATATATCTTAAGTCCTATCACATATATGTATCCCTATTGAGACTCATCTCTATCGCCAGCTATATATATTACCACAAGATTTATCCCTAGGTAGATTGGGTATTCCTACATAAATAGGTTAAGCATTTTAATATCATTAAGTATCATACAATACGTATCTCATTTACCTTATATGCAATAACATGAAGTATAAATAGGATCGATATACATATTCATATATATACCTATCCGTTTAATATAAAGTGGACACGTAGTTAGTCTGACTGAAGGTATAGTATATAGTTAGGAGTATCAGTGAGTGGTATAGTTTAGGTCATATTAGTTATATGACTAGTGATGAGTAGTACTATATATGAGGTCGGATATATTCTGTATTGCTAGGTTAGATTAGGCTGTAGTAGCTGGTTATATATATATCTTTATAGTGCTAGTCTGGTTATATATGCTGAAGTTGACTAGTTATTGAGTGTATCTATATAGTATAAATAGCTAGTGGTAGTAATAGTAGTATTTGTCAGTGTAATGGTGATAAATATAGGTATATCTGTTAGGTATATATTAGTTATAGATGTCAGTATATATACTAGTATAGTATGCTGGTAGTAGCTATAGTACTATATACTTCATAATCCGTACTGGGTTTAATAGCGGGTATATTTGTATGGTGTGTTAGAGTTATGTAGGTACGTGGTTAGTATTACTATATGGACTATAAATATATATATTTCCCCATATTATATTGAGACTTAAGTATTATTCCGTATTAGTCCTATAATACTCGTATATATACACGAATAGTTATAGGATATCAACGTGGCATTATAATTTATATATAAATATATCTATATATATATATATAGTATATATATATTATAGTATAAATTTATATAATATCAAAATTTAAAGGAATGCAATTACATGCAATATTGCTTCATGCTTACAGTTAATAACTGTGTATGCAAACTCTTTCTCCAACTCTGGCCTAAAAAATTTTCGGATTTCATCTTCAAATTTTCCTTTCTCTAGGTAATTTTCGCAGACGAGCAGCATATTAAAGGCAAAGAGCCACATTAGCTTCTGAAACACGATTTGCCACCCAATGAATTAATATAATAATATATATATATATATGTATATCTATATATATATATATATATATATATATTGATAGTATATATATATTATATATATAATATAATATAATATATTATAATATTATATATATTATATATAAATATATAGGGTTTCTCAAAAATGTACCAACACTTTGAAAGACTATACAACTTTATTTATGAACATAATGACAGTTTAAGGCTTGAAATACAAAACATACATGTATTCTAAAGAATCAATGTATCCAAATGTTGAAAAATGATGACAGCCATTTGTCCAGAACAGATTGATAACGGGAACCAATGGAGTCGCAAACGATACGAAACAGTTCATTTGGTATGTCGCGACATTGTCTTTCGATTTCAATTTCAAGCAGTTTATGTTCTTGGTTTTGACGATAAATCTCTTGTCCTGAGGCATCCCCCATAAAAAGAGTCCTTAGCGTGAAATCTTGGGAATCGCGCAGGGTATTCAAATACTACTCCCTGTCGTCCAATCCATGTTTTGAAATGCTGAACGAGATAAGCTTTGCATCGCGATGCTAGTCGGGGTGCTCCTCTTTTGCTGAAAGTAGAATCAACGTCGTTCATCCCAAACATCTCGTCAATGGTGACCGACGATCCTTGCAGCAAGGGTAGGTACCTGTCCCCATCGAGCCGACCGTTCCGTTAAAAAACGGTCCTATGATTCCCAATGCTGAAATCCCACACAACACACAGTTACCCCTGGTAGGTTTAAATTGTGTTCAGCTTTAACATGAGGAATTTACAGGACCTAGTGAGTACAATTAATGGCGATTATCGAACCAATTCTAATTTAAGTGAAATCATCGCTCCGACAATTTTGGTGGGTGGAAACCTGCATTTCTTGCCCTACTTTAGCCAG
>JABUQX010069031.1:17500-31179 GCA_015478945.1 Trachelipus rathkii
AGTTTTATTTAATCCAGGCAGCAATTTTTCATTTTGCTTATTTTTTTTTTTATTTTTTTTTTCAAATAAGTTCAAAATTTTTTGCTTCCTCCGTTTTTGATTATTAGAGTAAAAAATATAATTGAATTTCTTAATTAATTTTAAATTCTCAAATAGATTAAACTGTTTAAATTTTTTTTTACGTTTCTTCTTACTTCCGAACAGTAATTAAAATCTGTCCTGAAAATTGATTCAATATATCATCTCTTTCTTTGAGCTCAAATTTTAAGCTTCGATATTTTTAAGCCTTTTGAATTTTGTGAATGTGCAATTATGCTAAAAATATATATATATATATAATATATAATATATTATATATATATATATAATATATATTATATATATATATATATATATATAAATATAATATATAATATATTATATATAAATTATAACTATATATATTATTAATATTATATAATATATATATATATACGAGAATAAAGTTTTCAACAAATTTTTAGCGAAAATATTCATTTCTCTCTCCTCTCTCGTCTCTCTATATTATATATATATATATATATATATATATATTATATATATAATATATATATATATTATTATATAATATATTATATATTATATATATATATATATATAATTATTAATAAACTACACAGAGATTTGATTACACTTTGGCGAGCCGCCAAAATGCTGTCGATATAACTGAACTCTACGTGAAGAATAATGTCAGGAAGATCCATTTGTATAAAACACAAAGCTAGTTGACCTTTAAGTAATGTGAAGACGTAAAGTTGTTCACTCTCTAGACACAGTAAATATTATACGTTAGTAATTAGTAAATTACTACTTCATTATCGATTGATTCTATTTTTTTCAGTTTTTTACTACTAAATTCTCAAAAACGGCGTTTGGCAAACATGTAACGTGCGCAAATTTTATGGAGAAAAGAATAAAGGGGGTTATGCGCAAGTGCCCCCCTTTGCCTACGCCCATGTATATATATATCTAATATATATATATCTATATATGAACAGTATTTATATTGATAGTGGTATCATATATCATATATATATATGATATATATATATATATATATATATCTTTCGAGATAAGAAATTTTTATACAAAAAATAAGTATTATATAAAATTAGAAAAGAAATAATTCTATTATTTATTAAAAATTATTAATTAGATAATATTATATTATTATACTCACTCACTCAAAGATTATTTAAAGATCTAGATTACTTTAGTGTTGTTTCTTCTATTTTCGAATGCACTAATTTCTGTAATTCGCAAAAAAAAGTGACGAAATCATATGAAAAGATGCCAGATTCGCAAAATTATGCTGCAAAACGTCAGCAATATATTTCCATAGTCTTACTAATCTGGCATTTTTCATATGATTTCGTCACTTTTTTTATCAATTTAGCGTGTTCGGAAATAAATGAAACAATAACGAATTTAATCTAGTTATTTTTTATGTAATCTTTGTAAGTGAGTAATTCCGGAGTAGTGAACAACTTTGCCCATCTCTAGTATACAAGGGAATTTTTCAATAATAAGGATCTTTAACCGATACATATGTGTTATTTTCGAGTAATCAATTTTTTTTCGCATTAAAAGTGCAGATGTTGCGAAAACAGTTTTTCTTTTTTTTTTTTTAACTAAAGGAATACCTCGAGCCCCCTAAATGATGAAAGAGTCAGGATCCCTCGGCCTCAGCGGGGGACGGGACGGGGGGGGGCGGACTTCGTCACCCCCACTCTGGCCCACCATCGACTCGAGCCTCTTAAAAAAAAAAAAAAAAAATTAAAATATTTTCTGGAGCATGAAAAAAAAGCAGCCATTTTGGCAACTTTTGTGCCCCTTCTATGGAGTTTTTAGCTCACACGTGACTACTGCAGAGCTACCATCGCGGTGTTTGGCGATTTTTGCGAGTATCAATGGTCTTTTTATTACCTCCTTTTAAACTTTAAATGAGCAAAACCACAAGTGTTAAATTTGACTACTTATCAATAGATATGTCTTTTAGATATTATATAATATATAATATATTTATATATATATTATTATATATCTATAATATATAGTATATAGATTATATATAAACACCACCGCTCACGGGCAGAGCCCTAATCTATGAAGGGGTGTACTCGATTAACATCCGGAGCAGGACAGAACCAAGCCCAAGGAGAGAATAGCTCACATTCTATGCCACCCGACCAATTGCGAACCTTGGACATCATTTTGGTTTGGACGAGCACAGCTACCATTGAGGTACCGGGCGCTTTTACATAAATAAATATAAAATACTATTAAAAAAATACATATACATATACAAATACATACATACATACACATAATAATACATACATGTGCATATTATTGTCATAATCAATATTATTAACATGTTAACACTATATATAATGCAAAATACACCATATTTTACTATTAATCACTACTGTTTACTATAGTTTTACTTATTATTATTATATAATAATTATTTAATATTATTATTATTATTATTATTATTGATTATGATTATTATTTTATTATGATATTATTATTATTATTATTATTATTATATTATTATTATTAATTATTATATAAATTATTATCATTATTTTATTATTTTTATTATTATTATTATTATATACACTTAGTTTTAATATTAATTTTATTATGCTATACACTATACACTATATCATTATATTTTAATATTATTCACGAATATTCATTATTAACATTAACATTATTATCATTATCACCAATATCACTATTATTACTACTATTATTAATATGTTATACACAATATCACCACTATTCACTATTCGTGATGGGGTTTTCAGCCCCTTCCTATTAGTGGAAAGATTGGATAATCTTTCTTCCATAATATTTCGACGATGTGTTGAGAAACGCAAGCTTCACTTCTTCAATTATACTTTAAATTTTCTTCATTATAATTGTTATTTTTCTATTTAATAATTTATTCAAGAATTACTACTAAAAGAAATGATTTGAAAATTTCACAGCTCCTTGACCAGATTCAAATGAAATAAATTTAATGTTTAAAATTTCATTTCTAAAAATCTCTTGAAATAGTAATATATTTTTTTTCTTTCCATAATATTGTAATGCTACTTGTAACAAAATTTCTTCTCTCTCTCTCTCTCTCTCTCCCGCTCTCTCTCTCTCTTCTCTTCTCTCTCTCTTCTCTCTCCTCTTCGCGTCTCTCTCTCTCTCTCTCCCAAAAAAAAAAAATAATTTTCACTTTTAAAGATTTCAAACTATTTCATTTGGTAAATCACTTTCAGCGCTAATTAATTATGTTTCAATCACTCTATTCTGACCGTTATGGTTTTGGCTTTTCTCCTCTGGTTTTTCCATAAGGCGTCCACAACGCACTCGACTGGGATTTAGCAAGCATTGTATAATATATTATATATATATTATATAATCATAGTATATATAGATTATATTTTTATATGTAAAAAAAAAAAATATAATTATAGATGCTATAATATATGTATATATTTTTATGTGGTTTGATATAAACTATAAATATGGTGCTAATGATATGTGGAGATGGTAAAGAAAATATTTTTAAAGAAAATAGAAAAAAAAAAAAAAAAACCATTGATGTTTTTGAAAAACTCCCAAATAAAATTTAGATCAGTGTTTCGTTACCATTTATTGTTATGCTATTTGTCTTTTTAAATGTTTTTTTTTTTAATGATTCTTACCTGAAACATAAAACTTAAAAGCCAAAAATGCACTAACGTGGTAGACTGGTTATGCACATGTTGCTAAACACTAAATATTACCAAAATTGGAGTGTTCGCTTTTCATTATAGAATGAATGTCGGTGTGACACGATAATGAGAGTTGAAAATTAAATTATTGTTTGATAAATTGGTGTTTATTCAAAAATGCAGATGAATGTAAAAAATTTAAAACGTACACATATTATTGTTAAAACTCATTTGACACTTAATTACGCTTTAATACTAATATAATTAACCTAAAAAAAAAAAAAAAGATATATATATTTTGCAATGGCACCCAAAAATATTATTAATGGCCAATTGCGATACGACGAAAATGTCACTTTATATTTGAACTATCTTTAAAGGGACAGATGATAATGACGCCCAAATAGAAATCCTCTGCTCCTTACGATGCCACACATTCTCACTAAATCTCTCACACTCTACATTATGAGTTTTATTCAAATTTTTGAAAACTTTGTGGCATCAATGGGATAGGAATATGAATTCCCAGAAAGCGTTCAAAAACTAGCAAGAATCATCTTTTAAACATGTTAAATACAAATATCTAATATTGTTAGCAACATATTAAAAAATATAAGTATATCTATATATATATTAATATATCTATAGATATATAATATATTATATATAGTATATATAATATTAAGTATATATTTATAACAATTCTCTCCCCCATAAAAATTACAGAAAAATTTGTTTTTTGCCTTTCAGCTACTCTTCGATTGAAATTATTGAGAAAACATATCAACATGCTAAAGAAAATCATGTTAATAAATATATTTTTAGATATTTTATGCATGTTTTTTTGAATTGGTTTAAAAACCACAATTGGTTTTTTTTTTATTGGTGGTTTTAAAACAGGTTTTAAAAACCAATATGGTTTGAACCAAATGGTTTAAACCATGACCATCGCCTATATATATATATATATAATATATATATATATAATATATATATATTATATTTACTATATATATAATATATATATATATATTATATAATATAATATATATATATATATTATATTATATATATTAGATATATTCGTTATTTACTCTTGGTGAAATTTTTTTTCGTTAATCTTTTTTAAGCTATCCCGACAGATTGGTCTCCTTTGTTATGAGAAAATGAATGTCGTTGCCGTTTTCACAACAGATTGATATGGGGAAAGGGTCCCCTGGGTCCCCTGATTTTTATGTATTGATGGCAGAATTCGGGTAAAAAAAAATCAAATTACAAATACATTTCCATGTGGGAAGAACTTATATGAAATAATACTACAAAAGGTACTTCAAAGAAATATAAAATAACTGTCTCGAGTCATAAAAGTGGACGCTCAGAAAAAAGTGAGCCATCACAGGAAGGGGTAAGTCACAACTGCGTCGTATTAAAGCATATGCCTTCACTTCGAAAATACCATCGGTTAATAGCATTGTGTCTACCGTTACATGTAGATACCGTTATAATTTCAAGAAAACATACAATTATAATGCCGTTCAAGGTTACGTGAGAAATGATTACTTGGTTCATTTGCTCGCATAATATATCCGGATGTAAATTGCCATCAAAATAAACAAGTGTTGACTGTGGTATTTTTCAATCTGCGCGTGTTAAAATTATAAGTTGCGTGAATAGTGAAGGCTTAGCATTGCAGGATGTTATGAATTTTGGGATAAAGCTCGAATTCCAACACAGGATATAAAAAATTGCATTCAAGAAAAGTAGAGGCTTTGTGTACAGAAACGAATTGCGTACTCTACAAAAACACGCGACAAGAACACTCTAGAGGCTCATAAGTAGAAGGGTAAGCGGACATTTGCATATCGTAAAACTGCGATCTTTTCGCCAATTGTGTGACTCGATTAGTAGTTGACAGATGATACTTTTGATCTAATTAGAGGAAGAAAGACGGGCCAAGGATTCCATTACGGGATCGATTACGATAACCAACCTTGAAAGGGCAAGCAAGAATAGCTGCAGACCAGGAAGATATGAATTTGGAAAGAAAGTGAAACAGTCGGCACCGAAGCATCGCGAAATGAGAGCAAAGTATTTATCTTATTAAATATATTGGTTTTTGATTCGCGCTATTTGTTTTCGATTTTAAAGTAGCATCTAGGTACATCGAGTTTATGTGTTCAGAATCCGATTGGTTACTTGTTTAAAGAACATTTTGTGTTTACTAATGGGATTTGTACCGTCAAGTAACCTAAATAATATATTGAAATATTATGTATTATATTATTAGAATTATTTTAATTATTTTTTTATAGTGCTTAACTCCAATAATAATATTTTATGCTTCTATTGTAAAAGCTCCCAGTCCAGCAACCCTGCTTGATTAAAAGGGTTGAGTATAATTCAAGTTGTAGGGCCAGTAGTTGAATTCGGTTACGGTCTTCAGGTGTAAACTTAATCTTCTGGTTTTTTCTTTCAGAGAGAAAGTTGTGATTGATTCCGGTCACCTCTAACACTAGATCGTTGGGTCTGATTTATCAATTGTTACCTGTCGCTGGAGCATTAACAGA
This sequence comes from Trachelipus rathkii, assembly GCA_015478945.1. Classification (NCBI taxonomy): domain Eukaryota; kingdom Metazoa; phylum Arthropoda; class Malacostraca; order Isopoda; family Trachelipodidae; genus Trachelipus; species Trachelipus rathkii. The sequence goes on from JABUQX010069031.1 coordinate 23,826, forward strand.
TATCAGTGCCGAATACAAAATCACCTCATGTCAGTCAAGATTTGTCACCTCTCAATAGGAGAAAGCGCCAAACAAGGAAGAGTGACACCAGAAACATTATACTCTAAGCCTGGCTCGCATCTGTTAGATACATTAAATCAGTGACACGCGTCCGTTCATATTCTGATAGCTACAACTGAGGCATTGTCATACTGCTGATGCTTATGTCATTAATAGAATATACCATTCGAATTTCTAAGAAAATATACGGAAGAAAGCGCAATGGAGAAATTAAAAACCATTCTCAGGGATAGCCCACGTGCAAGCCGCGTTGCAATTGACACAGGAAATTAGTTCCTCGTTGACCTGGTACAGGAGACGTGTGTCCATTAGGACTCCCGTGATGCCCTTGTCAAGATGAGAAAGCGACAACTCCTTGGCGGTGCCTATCCTTACAATCTGGTACTGGTGGAAAAGGATGTCAGCTGATGCATACGCGTATGGTTGAACGCTGATTGCCGAATGGGGTCTCATTAACGTAGGTCAAAGCCTTTCGCTTCGATCTACACGCAACGAAATTACTGAAGGTGTTAGAGGACCTCGCGTTCCGATTGACAATGTTTTGGATAGGAGGATTCCTTTGTACTCCTTGTAGAACATCATGATCATGAAATCCATTCTTAGAAGTGTTTTCTGGCAGTTCGATGGAAAAGATGGGTACAGTACTACAGTCCCGAATGTAGTTAACTTATTAAAAGATTTCAAAGTGTTGGTATGAATATTGACTAGTTCAAGCACACATTTTGCGTCCAGGAATTGAAACAACGTAAATCGAAATGAAGGAGGCGAATAACTTCCGCATATTGATTTTTAGTAAGATAACAATTGAGGGAACAGCATCATTCGGATGAAATTACAGGAGAAATTTCTAGAATACCAGCAATTTTCCTCCAGAGTAAGCAACATCTCATGGGAATAAACTTTCCCGTAAGGCCGTGACTTCCATCATGCACGCGTGGATGGCAATAGGCCCTTTATTTGCTTGAAATCTAATGTTCCGTACTGTCATTTGTCATTAAAGCCTACCGAAAGAGAAAAATGTGCATATAAAAGTGATGTTTTGTATTTCCTTGTTACTGTATATTGTCAAAAGCATCGGTTTTAGGTGCGCACACTCTGCCAAAGGCACCTTAATATGGAATAGCATACAGTTGTTCTAACTGCTAACAATTCAACATGATTCAAAATTATATATAAACTTTGCTTTTAAAAAAAAAACAAACTACCATTTTATTGGTTATTTTAAGCCCTGCAGTGGCGCTTAGCCTTATCGATCCCACATCTGTATGTGTATGATAAGAAAGAAAAATGGTCCATGGTTTTTCGATATATATCGAGATTGGATATCGTCTAGGAACATGAGAAGCCTATATAAATTACTAATTATTACAATCCCAAAATTTTTATTAAGACCGGCCTTGAGCGCAATTTTTTCCAAACCAAAAACTAGGCCGGTTTTCCTAGACTTCTGATAATGAACTGAAGGATTTCTTAAGATAGAAGAACCCGTTCGTCTGTTGGCAATAAGAAATGAAAGTTATATAAGAGTTCTAAAATTGGTAATAATACTGTCCGCTGTAAATGACTCAGTCCGAGAGAGGGCAGTCAATACTTACAGAGAAGTATACATAAATTACTATCGCAAATGAACAACGACAAACAGTATGTTTATGGGAGATTGTAGCGTCCAATAACGCAAAAGGTTTCTAGGGTTGCACAAAGGAACACATTATCAAAGCACGAACCTTTTAGACTTATAACACGTGATATATTCGCATGTATTTGGAGAAATGTCAACGTTATGTGCACTTATATACATTAATTCATCTTTTCTTTCTGTAAAGTCTCAATGGCAATGATGGCTAAATATTATGTGATATGTTAATACAATAACAATTTATACTGCAACACTGAATAAAACAAATAAAATTTCTTTTTCCATGCATGTTTACATTTTCATTTTTCCGAGTCTCGGTGGCCAGGCTTTCTTTTCTTTGTCCGCAGTAAGAGCTGAAATTGTACCACGGAATTGTTTCCTTACTATCATGGAACAAAATGGGTGGTCGCGTCAGAAAAATGCAAAGCCAGAATAAACGCACCACCAATATATATATATATATATGATTATTATACTATATATATATATATTTAAATTATTATATATATATATATATATTATTAATATATTATATTATATAATTATAATATTATATCATATATATTATATATATATATTATTTTATATATTTATTATATATAAAAAGTTCGCATCTTTAGGCGTCAATCTGCCCTAAATTCTAGGAGGATCAACTGGCTTTAGGCAGGAGCCGTAAATTTATACATCGACAGAAGACGACTCTAATCTCACTGCCTTGGAACTAATTTCGCTCTAACGCCGAGTTGGGCCGTCGTTATAGTATATAACTATTATTTTATATATATTATTTATATATAGTATATAATATATAATTATTTGATATTATATATTATAATATATATATATATATATGCTATTCTCAAAGCGCATTCCTAACACCGAGGCATGCGTTTCGGGCTTATGACACGCAGTTTATTCGAATCATATAAACGATCGTGATCGAGATCTTCTACAAATTTATAAAGTTTAGATGAAAAATTCCTTCTATGATCGACCTTGCGTAAAATTGTCATCATGAAGAAATAATTACCTAAATATTTTAAAAGATATTTTTTAAAATTAAAAAAAAAGCGTTTGTAAAGAATCATAGCGCGATTCGAAATAAGCTGCAATTTCTGGCTATAGCCGAATAAAAAAAAAATATTTTGTTGGCGAAACCGGAGAGAAAATTTTATTTAAGGGTGGAGCAAACACATCAATCAAGTTGGGTTATTTTAAACAATTGTTCATTTAATTATAATACTTAGCGAATCTAATAAACACCTCTTTGAAGAAAAAAAAAAAAAAAAAATAAAAATGATCATTTATTTTTGTTCTAAATTGCCAGTTCAGATAAGAAATACATGAAATAATTTAAATTCTAATACACCTGGAATTTAAGTATCTTTGCATACTCTTCATTGCAAATACTTACATAGCCATAAAAATCTGATTCAATTTCTTATATAACCACATATTTAATAAATTAATAAAACACCTAATCAAGAAAAAAATTCAGAAGAGATAATACAAAAAGAATAATATATAATAATACACACAATATAAAATAAAACAAATAATAAAAGAAAAAACAACAAACATTTCTAAATCGAAAATCAATGTTTACAACAAAGAAACTTGTGTAAAACAATTGCAATAAATCAAGTATCTAATGTGAATATTTTCGGCTTGTTATATATATTATGTATATTATATTTATAGTATATATATATATAGATATAATAATTATATATATATATATATATATATTATATATAATATATATAATATATAATATTTTTAATATATATATATAATATATTATAATATTATTTATATACATATATTATAATATCTATATATATATATATATAATATATATATAAGAGAGAGAACGAGAGGAGAGAGAGAGAGAGGAACGCTAAGTAGTAAAAATTTCTACTGAGTCACCCGCTGATATAATATATATATATTGAATATCATATCATATATATATATTAATAATTAATATATAATATTATATTAACTTTATATATATATTAATATATATAATATATAATATATATATATATATATATATATATATATAATTATTAGCGCTAAATTCTATATTCATTCAATTCGACTTCATGGAATTGTTGTAGGAAGGATTTTTTTTCGTTTATCTTCTTGAACAAGGCGGAATAGATGTATGTGTAAAACATAGTTACGTAAAGAACGAAAGTCATTAGTTCAAAAAATCATGTGGCTCACACAAGAGGCCAAAGAACACAATATCGATACCTTTATATTAAGGCCCTCTCTTTCAAGACTCTTTTTTTACAACAACCTCATCACATTATATATAATATATATATATATATATAGATAAGATATTTATATATATATATATATATATATATATATATCATAATATATATATAATATATATATAATATATTATTATATATAAATAGCTATTATAATAAATATTGACGAATGGCGCTTCTGTTTCAACGCTATAGGGAAAGTACCACATCTCCTAGTTATCATTGAATTGTCCATCAAGCGTCTAACTAATACAGAAGATCCTTACGGGCTATCCTGTAAGTATTCTGTGCCGCCACTCATATTGCTATAACGCAAACTACAATTTCTCAATCTTTCAATAAACTTTTCTATTTAATTGCATTAATGAATGCGTCCTGTTCTATTTTACGTTCGATTGGTATTGAAACTGATATCTCCAATGACTTAGCCCATCACGTCTACTCTTTCTATCCACCTCCTGAGCTGATGCCTCCAAAGACCTGCCTGCTACTTCTGGTGCACCGAATTATTCCTTCATTAGTCTTCTGCACACATTAAGTTAATCCTAATTTCACTTTGTTGAGCACAACTCTCTCATCTATGATGAAATTCCGGTTCTTAAGCGGTCAGATAGCTAATCCTTCTCTGTTTCCCCTTATTTTCTCTATCTTCAATTTTAGCTTAAGGCGCATTGATTCGGGCATGAATACAACGACTCTGTTCTCGAGTTACTTATGAAGAGTCTTCTGAAGTTTTACTTTATGGTTTTGGCCTCTTAACAATCTAGGATCAAAATTTTTCTGTGGTAAATCTTTCTCTCCTTATTCGGCAGATTGTTCTAAATTCCCTGTCCATTGAAATCGTTAAGTTCTTTTAAAAATTGTGCTTGTAACTGTTAACAACTGAAAATGGCTTTATCTCCTGACAATATACCTAGTAATTTCTAGTCATCTATTTCTGTCTTTGTACAAAACCATCTTGAGCAATTTACCGCGCAGTCTCACAACTCATACCATGATTTTCGTCTATTTGATGAACAAAACACACTAGCGGCATATTCCCATCCCTTTATAATGACACACTCTTTCCTACTCCAGGTACCTGTGATCGTCTTCTTAATTCTGTATTTAGTTCTATCCCATCAAGTCTTCCACAGGAATGGCTTCCTCGCCTTTCCAAATAGACGTTTTTTGACAACTGGTACGCCGACTGCTCGGAACTGCGTGGTTGTAGTCCTCTTTTCTCGTCTAGATTATTACTACAGCTTTCGATTTTACAATGTTCCAGCACTCACAGGGTGAGTCCTTTCAAAATAGGGCGCCAGAATACACTGAAAGAAAACATTCCACTGTAGATTTGTAAGAGATGAAGGATTGGAGCAGGCAGGAGAAAACTAGAATGACAAAGAGCTCAACAGAGGCGGAGTGGCTGGAAAGAATAGGAAGCACGCACTATACGATGTAAACACTGGAGTGTTCAAAAACTGTTCACTACACAAATTCAATGTAAAGTAATGCACACCTTGGTTTTTCGGAGTGTGACATCTGCCTGGATGTGATTTCCGATTGTAACTGCCTTGAGGCACTTTACCGTTGAGGAGATCTATGAAATAAAAAGTACGCACATTACACGTTGGGTATAATAATAGTCAATTGCTCGATATTTGAAAGTAGGGGAAGTTCAAGTAATCCCTTTAGCTTTAGAATCTCAATACTATAGTAGGTGAGAAGTGAAACTAATGGAGCGTTCCAAATGTGGAAAACAGTTATAAACTCTACAAGGAGGGTAAAAATAACTCGCTTATGTACATAAAATTGCGAGTATGCTAGAGAAAAGTAAAATCTTTGACTCGTAACGAACTCCCAGCTTATTATGAGTGTCTCACCTTTAAAGGCGAAATCAATGTGACATGAAGTTTTCAAGACAGTTTATTGTTAATCATTTACCAATAATGTCCATGCGCTATGCAGCTGAAAGCGCTGTCGAGGGATAGTTAAGGAAGTTGGGAAGGGTGTGTTTTGAGAGGAGATAGGTGAATGTTAGTTTTAAAGGGTTGAATTTCACATGTTGAGCGACTCCACCTCGAGTCCCTATCCACACACAAGAATACTACATGGAAACTAAGTGATGTCGAGATATGCCCAACTTTATATTGATGCCAAAAGAGGACAAATTCTTGGATATAAGTTGAAGTAGAAATGCATACCTGAAGTATGCTAAAGAATTGAAAAATATGAGTTTAAAAAAAAGCGCAGCTTGCGAAAGAGTGTTAATGAAAAGAAAGAATAAAGTTGGAGAACAAGAAGAACTTTGAGGAGCATCATATTAACAGAAAATGAAGAAGAGGTCTCCCTATCAGCAAGTGCTAATATGAGAACTATCTAGAAGGAAACCAAACATGAGAAACCAAAGGGAAAGAGAAAACCAAAAGGAAGGGAGCTTTGAGAATAGTAACGGGTGTAAACCCATAAAGCTAAATCGATATGTTAAGCGCCCCTCACAAGCACCTAGACGTCATGGGGCACGTTAGACACTAATTAGAATAAATGAGAGCAAGAAATTATATTTTATTGTTCACCAGATTGACCGTTCGAAAGTCGGAACGCATACTGGGAATGTTGAAAGAAAAGGGAAGAATTCAGATGATCCTAGGAAATATAGAGAAGTTTCAAGATTTAGCGCTCAGACTACAGAGTGAGAGCTATGGGATAATATTTCTAGGCAAAATTCAGAGTAGCTACCCTTCTTTGGGACTGATTGAACATAATGGCGCTTCCAGCACTGAAGAAAAGTATTAGTATTAAGGAGTGAGAGTTAAGTTGAACGGAGGAACACGGTGCGCCAGAATGAAAAGCGACGTCTTTTAATGCAGGGGGGAAGGGATATATCCGGCCAGTAGCCTATAACTGATCGTTCATCAAATCTCAGGATCCCATTGCACTGAGAAACATGCGATTATACCGGCAGAGACTTTAACACCAGAAATGAAGAAGGAGTAGGGAGGAGTGGGATGCGGACCATGCCAGGATGGAATTAAAGTAGTAAAAATGATCCCGGGCACAGAGATCAGCCTTCTTCAGCTTGGCATTCTAATCAACAGATCCCTATAGTAAATGAATAAGTCGATTTAAGGTCAAGGCAGCATTTCTGCAAAGTAAATTTAAAGATGTTTTTTGGAAGAGGTCCAGAAATCTCTTTTTTTCAGCTGAAAACATGGTGGTTCAGTGCCTTCTACTTTTAGTGAAAAGTAACCTGGGCTCGTCTAAAAAATAGTTCCTTCCAAAGATTTTTTTGAGGACTGATATGAAATAGAAAGCAGCTGCTCCAGCCCATGAAAAGAGAGCTTTGCCATTCCTGATAATGCTTGACTCTATCCTAAATGCTACTAGA
>JABUQX010069032.1:0-10000 GCA_015478945.1 Trachelipus rathkii
GATTCTTTTCCCATTCCTAATCTTATAGATACCCTGTTTAGCCTTCAGGGCAAACAATATTTTTCGACTATCGACCTTATACAGGGGTACTATCAGGTTGAAATGGCGGAAGACAGCATCGAGAAGACTGCTTTCTCAACTCCATTATCCCATTGGGAATTTCTCAGAATGCCGTTTGGTGTGAAAAATGGACCAGCCACGTTCCAGAGAGCCATGCACTTGGTTTTGAGTCACCTTTCATGGGAAGAAGTCATGATTTACCTGGACGATGTGCTTATCATCACTAACACCTTTGAAGAACATTTGGCAGTATTAAGAGAAGTTCTAATTGCGTTTAAAGTTAACGGCTTCAAACTAAAACCCTCAAAAACTCACTTGCTAAGAAGAAAAGTCAATTTCCTTGGACATGTAATTTCAAGCGAAGGAATGATTCCTTTGAAAAAGAACCTTGAGGGAATTAGAGGATTTAAAGAACCAACTACAGTTCGACAAGTTCGACAGTTTATGGGACTGGTTAACTTCTACCGTAGGCATATTCCGAACTGTTCAGTGATTGCAAAACCCCTGTTTGACCTGTTGAAATGTAAAAATAATATCCCATGGACTGACCAATGCCAACAGGCCTTCAATAAACTTAAAGAACTTTTAACTGAACCACCCTTACTCACCTACCCAGATCGCTCAGACACGGCTAAACCACTCTTACTTTACACCGATGCATCGGGAATAGGTGCAGGAGCTTGTCTCAGTCAAGTCCAGAATGAAGTGGAAAAACCAATCGCATATATTTCAACAGTATTTTCTAAGGCTCAAAGGGGGTACAGCACTACTGAAAGGGAGGTTGCTGCCATACGTTGGGCCGTCAGGTCACTCAAACCGTTCCTATACAAAATTAAAGTCATCATCTACACAGATCACAAGCCTATCCTATTTCTACAAAACATGCCTTTAATTAACCACAGAGTCGCCCGAACTCTGGAGGAACTCAACGATCTTGACTACGAACTTCATTACATACCAGGCAAACAGAATATTGTGGCAGACATATTGTCTCGGACTTCTCATGAAATAAAATCAGAAACAATCGACAAAAGTTACGTACCAGAAATCCCAGAAGGATTTGCAGAAGCTCTTATACCTGGAGGAGGGGATTCTCTTTTTCAGTGTTTTTCACAATATTTATATAACCATATAAATCATCATATATTGCTACGAGGTAAAATAGTGCAAGAATTGATTGACCATCGACAAAATTATCATTTGCCAACAGGAAAAAGTGAAAAACAAACACTTCAACAACTAAAACTATCCAAATATCCTGGCCAATTGCCCTTTACACATAGTATTCAGGCTTTTGCAACTCTTTTCAAGGTTACAGTTTTAGTGTATAGTGCTAAAGAGCACCCTCTCCAATTTGGACTGTCATCTGCTGAAAACAATGGAAAGATTTGTTATTTGTTTTGCAGAGGAGGAATACACTTTAATCTTCTCACACCAATGAGTTTGGAAGGAGTGCCAGCTTCAGTTGCAACTGCTATAATTGCATACCCACAGCTACAGTCAATTAATCCTGAAACTCTCCCGATTATACACCATATTCTAGAACCAGAGATTGAGTTGGAGAACGATTCCTTGGAAGCCAATCTTCGGCTAATTAATGAACTGGTGAAATTTGGTGGGGAGGATGAGTATTTGGTTGAAATTAATAAAACCACTATCACATTGAATAATTTCTCTCTAGTGATAAATTCACAGGATTCTGTGGAAGTAATCATGGCACATATCACCGAATGTCAACAAATGGACCCTCTGTTAAAAAGACTCATGAAAGCCTTAAGGAACGGACAACCTTTAAGAGGCCCTCTGAAATTGTTTAGTCGCTCTCGAAATTTCTTATTTGTACAGGATGATCATATTATCCACTGTAATCGAAATAATCATTATCATTATCTAGTTTCATTCCGCTTTGCAGTGCAAGTGGCCGTGATCAATCACTTCGAATTTGTGCATATAGGACAGCGCAAACTATATGCTCTCCTAGAAAAGATTATATGGCATCCTAAGCTACGAGTCATTTGCCAAGATGTTACACAATCATGCCATACATGCCAACTTGCAAAAATTTCTAACATATTTTGGGCACCGCCCAGGATCAAGATCAACACTTATCACCCATTTGAATTAACCGCAGTTGACCTTATGCAGTTACCAAAATCCACAAGAGGAAATAATTATGTATTGGTCTTCATTGACCATTACAGTAAATGGGTGGCTGCTGTGCCGATCAAAACGAAGCATACTGCCATAGTAACTGCTGCTTTGGAAAACATAATCTCATATCTTCCAATGATTCCATCAAGACTCATGTCTGATAATGCTAGGGAGTTTAGAGGACCGATTTTTGAAGACTTTCTTCGATCACTAAACATTTATCACATTTATACAACCCCGTACAACCCTTCATCTAATGGTATTGTTGAAAGGGTAAACCGCACTCTAATACAGTATTTGAGAGTGTCCCTGAAAGATCCTAGTCATTGGGATACTATTCTCCCACAAGTTATTTTAAAATATAACCATCTAAAACATTCAGAAACAGGTAAAACTCCTGCAGAGATACTTTTTCAAGAAGCCCATGGGGTTCATCCCAAACTACCTTGGACGAGATTCACTCAGTATTGGGATGAAGGACACACTAAATACCAACCATACCCTCTTGGTCAATTAGTTGCTATAAAGGTTCAGCTACCTGGCGACCTCACTTTAAACAAATTCAAGGAAAGATATCAGGGACCATTGACCATCATTAAAGTAAATGTAAATGATGTAACTTATGTAGTCGAGGCACCCGATACAAAACGACAATACAGAGTGCATCACCGACAGTTAAAACGGTGGAACTCGCCACCAAATTATTTAGAAAGAACTCCAATCTTCATTGAACTGCTTACTCGACCTTTACTTCCTGCTGAAGAACCAGTAGAGGATATTAATGACGAATCAAACAAAACAACTCTTGAAACCCAAACAGACTTAGAAATTCCTGATTTTGACTCTGATTCAGACGATGAGGAGTTTTTAGGATTTCCTGATGCACCAGATCCTGACTTCTCTAATATAATATTCCATATTAATCAAAGTATACTTCTGGCTAATTCATTAAATCCACAATTGGATCAATGCTCTGTAAGCTCAAGTGTTCCTTACAATGAGGATACTTTGGTAGAAAGTGAACAATTGAGTGATGTTTCATCATTTCATTTAAGAAACTTATTTATAACACCTGAACAGATCTCAGTTATACCCCTTTTAATAGAAAACTCGCCTGTTTTAGATATTTCATCTTCTGAACTGGTTGAGATACCTTCATATATTTCCTACACTCCATTAACTATAACTCAAGATCGAGAAAGGTTACAAGTGCCTCAAAGGCAAGCCAGGAGATTATCCCTGGATGAATTGCTATCGCGCTCTCCCCAAGAACAGAATCCTTGGGACAATATTGCTCCATTGGAGTCGTTAGAAAGAGCATCAACTCCTACGATAACAATGGATATACCAAAATTGGAACTTTCCACGCTATCATCAGATACACCTACTCAATCAGAATTTCCATTGGAAGGACATACAGCATCAGTAATAAAGGAATTCTTGGAACTGGACAAATCTCCTACAAGAACACCACCCTCAACTCAAACAACTTTTAGTAAAAGAAAAACGGTGCGTTGGGCACCAGCAATTACAACTAAAGTGTATGAGGAGGAGAGACCAGGTGAGCAGGAAACTGCATGCACAGAGTCCATAGCCTCTCGTACACGTCGTAAATCAACCGTTGAACCACACTTATTACAACCCTGGGTACAACCACATATCCTAGAAAGGAAGAAAAGAAGTACCACCCGAGAAGAACACCTAGAAGAAAGAATTGCGGATGAACAGGAACCTTCAGAAGAGGAATAAAGACACCTCTTAAATTCTGTAAGTGTTACGTAAGTATTTTATGTTTGTTCTTGTAATTGTTTTCTTTGATATAAATGAAATATATAACATAATTGCCAAATTTAATATTTTCCTACAGAAAGATTCTGCGGAGGTTTTCACAGCTGTTTCTTTATGTATCTTCATGGAGGTGCTGAAGGGATTGTGGTGATGAACTCCCAAAGAAGAAAGAAGAAACCAACGGACTCCCAAGAGGTTGTTCAGAGGATTGGAAGACCGAAAAGGACTGCCTACTTTGAAGAGAACGTCAAGCAAATATATATATATTGTGGTAGTATATATGTATTGTCATGAATTTATATGATATGTATATATATTGTGGGGGTTATATATATATGTGTATTGTAATGACTTGTTGCAGCCGTTTTTTTAACTTTGTAAATTGTTTTTCTATGTTTTAAAAATTGTTATTAAATAAAGAATATATTTACTTTTGTGTTATTCATACGTGTGAACTTCAATATTGAACTGGAATAGAAATTTAATACCTCTATTTAAGATTCAACAACTGGATAACCACACTATTAAGTGACCACCCTAACCACAAAAACACTTCCCTTACAGGTCCAAGTACCAAGAAGTACGGCTACACTTGAGACTTGTAAGGTCTTCGGATATGATATTGAGATTGAATGATTAATAAAACTCTCGACTTAAGAAAACTCGAATTCAACCACACCATTACACAATTTTTCTTTTTCTTCCGTCCGGCTTAGCCAGCTTTCCTCCGTCATGTTCATGACGGGTGGGGAGGTAAATGTAGAGAATTACATTGTATGGCTATATCCAAGTATTTTGTTTCTTTATTTTCAGTAATTCTTTGTCAAATTGAAGCTCATCTGGTGAATCTCACCCATATTTATTTAAGAAATTGACAATTTATTATTTTTGGTAAGAGTAATTACTTTCACTCAAATGGTTATAAACATGATATTTGATTAAATATCTTGTGTCATTTTTGTGAGTGTGATTTCCTTTCTCTTTCTTTTTAAGACCACCGATTTTGTATGAGAACCTCAAGTTCATCAGCTACAGAGTACACTCCCTTAAGGCTGAAATTTGTTCTTTACTTATTGGTACTAAGCTGATTCTTGAGGTAATTTACTGATAACTTTATATACCATTAAATGCAAATATTAGTTGTTCGGAAATAAAAACCTCTAATCAATGTTAAAAATTAATGAGTTAATGATAGATTTATTCTATTTTAGGTTCAGGCCGAGGGACCCTGTCTCACTCATCTTCCTATAATATACTTCTACCACAAGATAACACTTCACTGTATTTCTTCCACACTTACAAGGAGGGTTAAAGACAACAAAAACATTAATTACTTAATGATATTTAAAAATTGTGATATATAAATATCTTTATAAAATAACCTACTTATGTGTAGGGCTAAAATAATTAAGTTGAACATTGCCCTTGTATGTTTGAAGTGCCAGTGAACGATAATATCCTTAGAACTATTGGGTATTGAGTTATAATATACAATTCTATTGATATTGATGTGTTGCTTTGTGATATTACTGTGTTATTAAGTTATTGACAAACAATACTATTATTTAGTGTGTAGTAGTATTATAAACTACTGCTTATTGCAAAGGTGTAATTAAGAATTAAAAAGATACAAACACTTACCTTGTCAATTTTTATTGTATTGTTTGAACATTAAGTCCAACTTTCTTTATTATCAAAAAGAACTAATTTGGTCTTGAAGGCTTAAAGGCTGAGTAAACAACAATAAAAAGGGCAATAAAACTAATATTAATTGTAAATTATTTAATATTTAGGATTAAGTTATTTACATTATTTACATAATTTAAGTCATTTACTAATCTACTTCATCAACATCATTCACCCATCATTTACTTAATTTACATCCTTTACTCATCTATTTCATTCACTCCATTTATTCATTACTCATTTATCATCTACTCTACTCATTTACTAACCCTATTATTGTATAATAAGTGGGAAAGAAGGTGGATGATACAATTTATCTTCTTAAAGATAAATTAGGTGAGAAGAGGTGATTTATTACTTAATAAATATACATTTGTATTATAAACCACCCTTTCTTATATTATAATTAAAAAAATAAAAACTAAAGAAAGAATAAAATATACTTACCTTAAATTATTTTGTCCTTTAAGCTGAAAGGGGTACACATTTATGCATATTTCTACTTTGGTGATTTGGTGTTGGTGTGGCTGAATAACCTCTGAAGCTATATTCTTCTTTCCATTAACATCTTGCTGGGACTGTTCTGTAAACAAATAAAGTCATTAATACATCTATCACTTAATCAAATACAAACAAAAACTACACTACATTTTTATCAATGTCTCTAAGAATCTAAGTCTTTTAAACAACTACCTTGACTTTAATCTTCCTTAATAACCACTAACCCACTATCTTACTCTTCCCTTGTCTCACTTGCCTAAACCTAATTGCACACATTGTTCATTAAATGATCTAAAGCATCCTAAGATTGCCTTTGCTTCGCTTTTAATAAATGATGTACTGACTAAGCTTTGAATTCTGTGTGCTAATCTAAGCTAAAGCTGTTATTAATTTGTGTTTAAAACAGAAAGGTAATTATCCTCTTACCTGTGCATTACCCTTTATTTTTTTGCCTTATTCCTGAATGCTAATCCCTTGCTTATCTTTTTCATATACGCTTGAGTGCTGGAATTTCTGTGTGAAGTTAATTTTACAAATTCTGAAGCATCGTTTGCATGCTGTCGTTATCCTTAATCATTCTAGCAATATAAGACAGAAGCCACAACATATCTACTGAGAAAGGTTGGTAGCGAGAGTTTTAGTAACTTTAATTCTTATTGTAAGATTACATCTACGTTATTAACTATCTTGTTATGTCACACTCTTCTAACTCAACACACTCAAACATTAAAATATATATAACTGATAACTGTTTGAATCACTTCAATGGGGGTGACCAGGCCCGCCTCTTTAGGAGGGGTGATTCGGTCCACTCTAAATAAAATAAATAATAATAAAAAAAAAAAAATTTACGCTCATTTATAGCCATGCGGTAGTACTACAAGTTTATTTAGATCATATTTAATTCTAGAAAGTTTTATATTTTTAAAAAATGATTATAATAAGTTTGTACAAAATTAGCTTGAATAGAACTTCACTTTTAAAAAATGTGAAAGGTTTTAACTTCGTTATAAAAATGAAAAATTGTGGATCGACAATTTTAATTATTTTTCAGTGGATACACTCGAGTATGTTAGCTTTTAAACTGGCCATAGTAATTTTTGATCCAAGCATTATTAGTGGCAAAAACGGGGCCCTAACAATTCGATTCACCGCCGTAATTTATAAAGAATGTTTTACGTGACTTGTTATATTTTCTGCATTATTATTATTGACATTTTTATTATTATAATTAATTTAAATGTAATAAAGTTACTTATATTAAGTGAAAATTTTTAAAAAATGAAATTTTAATAAAAAGGAGGAGTTCAAAAGTGTCAAAATTTTTTGGGCGGAGAGGGGTGAATCGGACCACCTTATTTATATTCGTATTTTTATTTATCACCATTATTGACATTTCCACCATTACTAATGCAATTTTAATATGATAAATAGGGCCATTAATATAATAAGTAAAAATTAAAATATAAAAAATTGAAATTATACGTAAAGAGCAGAATTTAAGAAACAGATTGGTCGATCACCTGTGTTGATCCTTCACCCCCTCCACGGTCGTGACTGACTGGCGTTATTCAAACTTTAATAGCTTTTCTAACCTTTTAGCTGTAGCTATTGTATTTTTTGTGTTATGCCGACTAGGGCCGTGATTTACAAAAAAATTTCCAAGTGCATTAGGGAGAGTCGGGAGACCAAGTTATACCTAAAAGTGGTCCACGTCACCCCGCCCGACGCTATATATATATATATATATATATATACCTATTTCTCTATATATATACTCATATATATATATATATATATATATATATATATATATATATACTATATATATATAAAGAATCTAGTGAAATAATATTTGCATTTATAGTCATGTGGAAATATGTGCTTAAATTACAAATTTTATTTTTATTTTTTTTTAATATCGATTGCATGCATTCAAACACATTCTGTAATTCAAAAGAAATACCAACTCTCCTAGAAGGCAATATTATAAAATTTATTATCTTTTTTAAAATATCAATATTGATACATTACCCTCAAATGGACTGTTACCATAATAATCACACTAAATCTGTTTCTACTTAATAAAACACTCTCATAACCTTACTAATTTTTTAACATAAAAAGAAATGGATATGAAAATAATGTTAATTATAAATATCGTAAATTTGGCAATTTTTTATTAACAACATTTGGCACAGTTGCTTACAGGAATATCAAAACATTGAACGATTTTTAAAAAATATTGATTTTTTTTTTAGAATCTCTTGAACTCCACTATTACCTTCTAGTCTTCAATAGGGGATTATTAATACTATTCAATATATTTTGTATAAGGTTTCAATCGAGCTGAACTAAAAAAATGTTTCTCTGATGTTCGAAAACTGCCAAAGGAAGTACTTACTGTTGCTATTCACTTTGTCATTTATGTAAATTTTTATCTTGGAAAAATTTCATCTGTGGAATAGTGTTCCCCGTCTTTTAAACTAAACACATGTAATATGACAGAGAACTTCATCTAAAAAAAATTTTTTGGAGTATTTTATAAGAAATAGCGTCGGGCGGGGTGACCAGGCCTGCCTTTTTTTGAGGTGATTCTGTCACTCTAAAGAAAAAAAAAGAATAAAAAAAAATATATTTTTTGCTCATTCAATAGCCACACAGTAACACTACAAGTTTTTATTTAGATTATCTTTAATTCTAGAGAGTTTTTATATTTTTAAAAAATATAGCTAATACAATTAGTTAGTATAAAATGTCCTTCAATAAAATTTCACTTTTGAAAATTGAGTTTTAATGTTATAAAATGAAAAATTTGAATGGATTTTAATTATTTTCAGTGTATACACTTGAGTATGTTGCTTTAAACTGGCAAAGTAAATTTTGTTCCAAATATTACTAGTGGCTAAATCACGGGGCCTACTTGGTCTGATTCACCCCACCGTAAAAATTGATGGTGTGAATCGGGGACCACCAGTGTTATTCTTATTTTATGTATTATTATTGACATTTTTATTATGTATAGCTAATTTTAATATAATAAACAGTTACTTATATTAAGTAAAAATTAAAATAAAAAATGAAATTTGTATGAAAATATGGAGAATTCTAAAAAGTGTCAAAATTTGTTCCACGAGAGAGGGATGATTCGGGCCACCACATTTTATTCTTATTTTACTGTATCATTATTGACATTTTATATTTACACTGCAAATATAAATTATATTTCAGCTTATATTTAGTAAAAATTTAAATATTAATTGAATTTATTCATAAGAGGGCAAATAGATATGGTTCAGTCAATATTGCCAATTCACGCCATCCTTAGTGTAAATCTTAAATTTATATTAATGCCAATCACTTTCATAATCAGAAAAAATTTCTAAATACAATATTTAGACCATTATTCAAAATCTTTTAAACTTAACTCATGTAATATGGCAGAGAACTTCATCTAAAAAAATTTTTTTGAGTATTTTATAAGAAATACATATGAAACACTTTGTGTGTGCAAGTGTTTGGTAAAAATTGATAATGTATAAACAACTATGTAAATAAAAAAATTAGAGCAACTGTAATATCAAATTTTAAAAGATATTTGCATCTCTTCTACTCTAAAATTCTATTAAGTCTAGGAAAGATAATTGCAATTAAATCTTTCAACTAAATCCAAGAAAGCAGAAGAGACATTAAAACATATTAATATGGAGACCAATAAATTTTTTATAGTTGAACACGGACAGGTGACCAGGGGGCACAATAAGAAAATTAAGAAGAAAGCATGCCATCTTGATATAAGAAAGCATTCTTTCAG
>JABUQX010069032.1:15000-43910 GCA_015478945.1 Trachelipus rathkii
CATGAGCATATTTGGTGTTTGGTTCTATTTGGTTGACTGGGACAGTCTCGATAGGCCTATGTTGCTTCTTACTGTCTATATATTTCTAATGCTCTAATGTATCATCCTTGCCCCATGCTGACACTATAGTTTATTTATGACTTTTGATTAACTTTGTTTGAAAATAAGTATTCACATCATCGTTCATCTCTAATCCTCCTATTGCACATTCCTAGCCATATTTTCATATCCGTTTATGAAATCTTTCATTTATATTTTCATTATCCACCACCTTTCCCCAGATTGTTGGTGATGTGCGTCGCTTACCCCCGAAACAGAAAAGTAGTAGAAGAGCATGACGCAAGTTGAAAAGAAGCCCCCTCCCTCCCTCCCTTTACTGTCCTCTTTATACCCTTAAGTGAGAACCCGTCGCAGTCAGAAAAATCCACCCTAGGGTTTTACGAGACTGTGATGGACCCTCACTGTGGTATCTCGTCAATGTGGGGTTCATTCCCTGGGCCAGGATCACAACCATACCCCCCCCTCATAAAACCCTGCCATTCATTCCTATTATGCACCTTTCTTTTCGCCTCTGCCAAACTCACAATCCTCTTCTTCAAGCATTCCTTTACTGACTCAATCCACTTTTCCTTTGGTCTCCCAGCACACTCACCATTATACATCCGCTTAACCAACCTACTATCATCTATCCTTTTCATATGACCAAACGATCTCAATGTACTCTCGTTTATTCTTCACACCACACAACTCCCTAATGCGTTCATTCCTCATTTTATCTATTCTCCTCACACCTAACACATCCCCAAGATTGTCCATCTAAATACATTGTACCTTAGACCTCTTATTCCATACCATAGTTTCATTACTATACATTACACAGGTAAAAACATACCCTCATGTAAAACCCTAGCTCACTCATGACTTAATCCCTTTACATCCACCAAGGATTTAATTGAACCAGCCACCTTCCTACCGTTCACGAATTTCTTACGCTCTGTATCATCCGTTCCCTTTTCACCTAATATATATCCTAAATATTTAAACTCAAATTCCAGTTCCAGTTGCTCACCATCTAAACATAACTTTACACCTTAGATTCCCCTCGCTCACTACCATAACCTTACTCTTATCTATATTTATTTCAATCCCCTCCTTTTACACACCCTGCCAAACACCTCTTCCAATCCTCTCAAACTCTCTTCAAATTCGCTACACAAGCCAAATCATCCGCATGTAATAAGTAGGGCACCCTCCACTCTCTTCCATTCTCCGTCATTCTAACACCCACTGCCACCGCCACCCCTACCTCTAATTCTTTCATAACTCCATCAGTATACAAACTGAATAACCAAGGAGACATTACCGTACACACGCCTGCCTCACTCCGCTATTATATTAAACCAATCACTTTGGACTCCATTCTTACACACGCTTCACTATCATCATACATACTTTTTATTCCATTCAAAAGCCTACTACCAACACTATATATTACTAACACTTTCCACAGAGCTTCCCTATTAATCCTATCATACGCCTGTTGCAAATCCATAAAACCTAAATACAGTTTATTCTTCTCTTTCATTTTCTCAATCATACGTTTCGATGTAAAATTTTGAGCTATACATCTTCTGCCACTTCTAAACTTCTAAGTTCCTCAGTTACTCAATGTACTCTTTCAACCAGCATATATCTTCCCTACAACACTCAATAAACTAATTTCTATAGTTCCTACAGTTCTCATTATCCCCCTTACCCTTAAATAATGCATAAGGGTACTATTACTGCTCTCCAATTCCTCCGAACTATACCCTCCATAAACGCTTTGTTACACATCTTCCAAATCCATTCAATCACCATCTCCTCCATTCTTGGTCATTTCTTGATCATTTATATTTTATCTTGCAGAAATTCTTGATTTTGGTTTTATTTTTTTGCTATTAAATTCCTTGTGTTTGATTTAATTTTCCAATATATTTTTATGTATTTTTCCCAATCCATATTTTCCTAGACAACTTTAAAAATCTAGCAGGTTGCATGCAACCTTATTTTCACACCATAAGACGTTACCTCATTTGCTGCCATTAGAAATCATTCCTCTGCATCTTTTTCTATTTATAATTAGGATTCTTTGATTTCTTCCCACTTTATTTTTCTCATTCCTTACCAAACCATATTTCACTTTGGTGTTTTCAGAGATCTTAATAAATCATAATTATAGTTACTATCTCTTGTCCAACCATGCTTTGCTTATCACAGATTAGCATATGACAAAATCAAGTTTGCTTACTAAACTTTAATGTCACTCATCATGTTAGAAATTAGTGTTCAATCTTTGATATTATTCTTGCAGTCTGTATGGAAATTCAGAATTATTATTAAAGCAAAGTTTGTCCAAGTGCATTTGGTATAGTGTATGGTTGATTGTAATTTATCTAATAATGGATTCGTAGTTTCTTCAAAATTTCCTCACTAGATAAATATATATATATTATTTTGATTATTACTTTTTCTTTCAAACATTAGAAAAACATAAGTAAGTTAATTCTTGTTATAAATATAATGAATGAATATTTTTGCAGTTTCTTTTTGTTTATTTTAAATCCTTTAAATGAATTAAAATCTTACTTTTATTTATTTTCCATTAAATTTGTGTCATTTAATATTGTGAATTTAAATTTTATTCTATTATTATTAGAATTAATATTAAATAGTTAAAAGTTTATCTATATCGATTATTGCTTATGTTTGATTCAGATTTAATCATTCAGGCTTTAATAAACCTTTGAAATAGGCCTAATTACAGATGCTTATATTAATATTTTGCTGCATTTATTTATTTATTATTTTTTATTATAATATAATTAAAATATCGTAACTTACTTTTGCTTATATTTTCACGCCCAAATTATAAATTTTATTAGCTCTTAAATAGACTTGTCTGTTGAATGCTTATTATATTAGATTTCCAGAAATGCTTGGAGGTTGTCTTATGAGAATCTGGGGCTACCGTCAAATGTTGTCAAGACTTGAGGACCTTCGAACCACAGCCTATGATTCTAATAATTTTAAACATGAAGAGAAATTGTTAAAATTGTGGTCATGTTTACAACCAGAGACCAATTTAGAGGTAAATTCGACTTGGGGTTATGTTCTTCTACTAAACTATTGTTTCCGGTGCATGTTACGCGCACCCTACCCCCCCAATTTGGGGTCCGAAGAGAGGATACAGATGAAAGAATAATAATAATATCTATTTAATAGTTTATTTAGTTATCATTCTGTTGCCTTTTTTGTTTAATAATTTTGTTAAATATTTAATCTTTTAATTTTTTAATTCCTTTTATTTTCATATATTTGGATAGTTATGAAATTTATATCGAGTTGCTTTATTATTTGCTCACTTAAAAAGAAATATTGATTACTCTTCAGTCTTTTTCTCAGAAATTGACATATTTAATGAAATATCATGGCTTCAGATACAAGAATTTTAAACATTATTATTATTATTATTATTATTATTATTATTATTATTATTATTATTATTATTATTATTATTATTATTATTATTATTATTATTATTATTATTATTGTGGACTAGTGTTAGCAGGTTTAAATTTTACCATTAAAAAAATATTTTTATTTTTAGCTTCAGTATTCTTAGATCCAGGTAAAATTTAATAATTATTTCATTATTGATAGAAAGTTGGTTGCTCTAATTATAATAACTAAAAAAAACACCATGTGACATTGTTTTATGTAATTAATTTCTTGCAGAGAAGATTACTTTTTAATGATTATTTTTCTCTTGATTGTAAAGGTTGTGATCACCGTAAGCGACCTTCTGTCTATCTGAGAAACTGTATGAATCGTTTAGGTACATGGAATGATGAAAAGAGAGCTGATTGATTTATTTTTAGAAATGGTTTAAATATGATTTGCTGCTGTGACTGAACAAAGATAAAAGGAAGTGAAAAGGAATGGTGTGGTGTGAAATATGTGTGTGCTGGAGTGTGGAGAGGAATGAGAAGGTGAGATGAGTTGCGATTCTGATGAGTGACCTGTGGCAAAGAGCTATGGTGGATTTTGTTTGTGGGAATACTAGAATTCTAATGGTTAAACTTAAGTTTGAAAAGGTCAAGGCATGTGTGGTTGTAACATATCCATCTGAGGCAATATTGAGGAGAGCGTATTTTCGGGATAATCTGAATGATGTTTGATGGTGTTGATAGGAGCTTTAGATTGGATTATGTTGACGACGTAAATGGTTGACACTAGGTCACAGGTGCCTGGGGTTCATGAGAAGCCTAGGAATTGCAGAAAGTTAATAATCTCCGAGGGGAGAGAGGCACAGGTAAGTGGGATACATCTTTCCGGGTGCCAGCGTTTTCATAAGTATTAGAGAGTTGGGGTAGGTAGAGATGAAAGTGAAGTGAAAGATTGATTGATTTTGTGTTGAAGAAGGATATGTTGAAATATGGTAATGGATGTTAAATCAGTGAGGGAGATGGGAATATCAGATCATCTTGTTCTATGAAAGATTAAGTTGATTGGGGCATGGATGGAGAGGAAAGTGGGGAGATTTAATAGTGAGAAGTTAAGTGAGCAAGGTTATAAGGAAAAGTATGTGAAATCACTTGATAAATCACTTGAATGTGGTGAAACTGAACAAATCTGGACGCAAATGAAGGAAGCCTTTGTTAGTAGTTCAAGAGAGGTATGTGGATGTAAGAAGAAATAGGTGAGGATTGTCTGTAGGGAAAGAGGGAGGTAGAGGAAATTTGAAGAATTTAAAAATCTGCAGGTATAGGTGAAATTACCATTGAAATACGAAAAAATGGATGCGGGCTTTATTGGCAAATTAAAATGAAAGTTGTGTAACAAAGCGTTTATGAAGGATGATTAAATCTAGTGATAACAGAACGTCACAAAACACAATACTCACCTACAAACAATATGTAGCAATTCTCTCAGAGATCAGTACTTAACAGTAATAATAATTATGAATATTTGTATAAGAATGACAATTAAAATTAAGGAAAGTTATTTCACAATTTAGCTCATCAAAACTTGGCCAAGTAGAGTATTAGTTTATCTCACACTTTTATTTTCAAGGTTTAACAAGTCACTTTTTATTTTCCATAACAATTAATAACAAACAAAAGTCACTTTGATATCACAATTACTTTAACCACACAAAACAGTCCATAAATTATGAATACTGAAAAACAACAAATAATATAATACAAGGATAGAAAACGGCATAGAATTAAACTTTTCCGATCCCACAAATATGTCTCTTTCTTCCTTCATTTCAGATCTTCTGATACTCCTCTTCAATCTTCTTCCAATCTTCCAAAAGACCAAACTAAAAAAAAACAATAATACACAATCATATCTTTGTCTCTCTCTCCCTCCTTTTCTTCCTCTTTCATTCTCCCTTCTTTTTTCCATCTTTCACTCTCACCAACAAAAACATCCCACCACTTAAACTCATTCACTCTCACACACAAACAAAACAACGAAACCTAATCGCCACACATCAAATCAACACTACACTACCCCTTACAAAACAAACACTACATCCAAAACACCTAAAATATTCTCATTACATTATCCTTTTTTTCCTTCTGACTTTCCCTCTCTCGGTTCTCTTTCTTTTCTGCTACTCATCTCTCATCATTTGCACCACTCGATTGGTTTCATTCTCACTATCACTGCTATCCTCATCATCTCCACTCTTTTTATTCCAATTCCACCTTTTAAATCCTTCATCCTTTCTTTTTCACACAAGTTATTCATTTCCCTTTTTTCCTTTTTCTTTTTATCCTCTTCATCATCACTCATACTAAATCTTTTCAAAACTACCTCTTTCCTTGTTCCACACTCTTCCAAGCTCCTACTCATCCCTCTCTACTATCTTTTCTTCCACTCTTCCTACTGCTGTATACCCCACTCTCTTATTTCTGGAATTCCCGAAAAAATCAATATCACATATCTTTCCAATATCCTCTAACTCCTCATCACGCAACAACCCACATCCTTCATTATAATTTGATCATGATAAACCTCCAGAACTATTACTTATCCTACCAACACTAATACCCCTTCCTATTTCCATCTTTGGCACTCTATCTACTTCTTTTACATATATTCAACTATTCCACTTTATTTTTATCTTCATCATCCGACCTAATCACACCCCTTCCACCCATACTCTCTGTTGCCGGGTACACATCACAATATTCCCATAAATGTTTATCTGACCTACAGAAATCACATCTTTTAAGGTTACCAAACCTATCCCATCTCCTCTACCCTGTACTCACTATGATACCTATCTGTATCCATATAAACAGTTCTCACATCTCTTTCACTTCCGAAATATACCTTTCTTTCCTCATTACCACCATTATCCCTTCTACTCTCCTGCTGACCTCTAACTGATGGCTGCCCTCTAACTACTCCAAACTTATTATATCCCATTCCTCTTGTCTCCCTATTATCTCTTATACTCACACCCTTTTATGCTCTATCTCTCTCTTTATATTTCCATTCATTCTCTGGATTCCTGGGACATCTGTTCGCAAAATGAAACTGAGATTGACAAATGATACACTTCCTAATATTACCAAAAGCATCTCTACCATTCAACCTTTTCCCATCTACCCACTCCTCACCCATTCTGCCAGGCCCTTCAACTACACTTCTCATACTCCTCTGACTGGAATACGAACCCTTCTCCTCATCTTCAACTACATTCACTCTCCCATCACCTTTTTTACCAAATCCTTCACAAATATTCACTAAAGCATTTCTAAATGTCTTAAATTCCTACTCTTCTTTCCCACAATATGATAGTACCATTTGCTTTTGATTAACCCCGATATTTACTCCCTCTAAAAGATATACACATTTCATGTCAACACCCAGATCCACCATCCCAACTATTTTACACTTTTGCTCTATTAATTCATACCTATTTACATTTTGTATCATTGTCTCATCACTTTTACGCTTAATGTAAAAATACTCACACAACCTATCATACCGATCTCTCTGCTTTTCCTTCCCATATTTTTCATCCAACTTTCCAAAAATTGCATCCATTCCTTCCTTCTTGCTCAGATGTTTCCATTCCAAATCAAATACACACTCAAACGCTTTGGTACCTAGACTCAACAAAATCTCCCCTGCCGGTTCTTCCCCACACACATCGGACCACAATTTCACCCTTTCTTTCCATAATTCATACACTTCGGTATTCAATTTCCCATTAAACTCAGAACATACCCGTCTCACCCTTCTCTCAACTATTTCCATTCTCTTCTCATCCCCACCACTTCCACTTGCTCCATCCCTACCCATTTTCCACAAAACAAATAGAAAACCAGAAACTCAAACCAAACCACCACAGCCCCTATACTACACACCCTAATTGCCTACTTTCTTCAGAGCCTCTCGCAACTACGCTCTGCTACCAACTGATTAAATCTATGATAACGATACGTCACAAACACAATATCACTCTACAACAATAGTAGCGATCCTCTCAGACAAAAAGATGATTCTTCTCTTTTGAGTAACTTAATAAGCGATTTTGGGAGAATAAAGTACAGATCAGTAACTACGTATCTAATAATAATAGGGAATATTTGTATAAGAATGCGCAATTAAAACGATTAAAGGAAAAGTATCCTCAACAATTTTAGTCACTATTAAACTTGGCACAAGGTTTTAGGAGCATTTAGTTTATGACTACAGTAATTGACTTCTTTACTATTTCAAATGTTTTAATGCCAGTCACTATTATATAGATTTTCATAACAATTAACTAACAGAACAAAGTCACTTTGAATATACATACAATTACTTTTAACCACAACAAAACAGTCACCATAAATATGATGAATAATGAAAAAGACGACTAATAATATAACTACAATGATGATAACGGTATAGATTTAAACTTCCACGAGCATCCCAAATAGTATGTCTCTTTTACTTCCTCTCAATCTCGATATCTCAGTTACATAACCTTTGTTCAAATAATCTTCCAATCTTCAAAAGACAAACTAAAAGAAGTACAATGAATCAGCACAAATGGGGGTTGGGTATAAGGTTTTTCTGAAGTATTCGAGAGATAAGTAATTATGTAGTATTTATCCTTATACTACATGAGTAAGGGGAAATATCGCGGATACTGTAGGGCAAAAAAATCCCGTTTAATAAAGGGGGTATAAAATAAGTATTGGAGATTTGTGTTTAAAGAGTGACGTCGAGTGACTGAGGACGGATGGCGAAGAAAAAGTGTTTTAAAAGTCGGTAGAGGTATGATAAGATGATCAACGATTTTCATAATATGCACATACAAATGAACCAAGAGAAAATAGAGAAGATCAAATTGTATTTATGGTTTATGAGCACCCTGCCAGCCAGGCGTGTGAAGGATTAAAGGGAAGTCTCTTGTGGCAGTGTTAGTGAGATATATGATGTTGAAGTAGCTTTTTTGAAGGCAATCAAAAGTATGTATGAACGAAAGGAAGTACGTGTAGCCATCATTACTTCGATAGGAAATGATTTTAATATTAATAGTGGACTGAGGTAGGCAGAGGTGTTTATATCTCCTTGGTTATTTTAAATTTGTATATTAAAAAGGGATTTGAAAGAATTAGAGGTAGGGGGTGGCAGAGGATGTGTTAAGAATGATGGAGAATGGAAAAGAGTGGAGGAGTTCCTTCTTATTGTTATGGGATGACTGATTTGTTGTGTGTAATTTTGAAGAAAGGTAGAGGATTGGTAGATAGAGGATTTTTGGCAGAATTTATAAAAGTAGGATTTGGAAGTAAAATTGTAGGAATAAGAGTAATGTTATGTTAGTGAGTGCGGGAGAGTCTACACGTGTGAAATCATGTTGGTTTGTGAGCAATTGGAACAAGTATCTGAGTTTAAACTTTTAGCTGTATTTTAATGAAAGGCAATGGAATGAATGCCGTGTGTGGTAAAAGGAATTAGTGAATGGAACTAGGATAAGTCTTGATCCATTTTAAATGTTAGCATGCAGGGTATTGTTCGCACGGGTTGGCATTGAGTGCGGCCGCAGGAAAAACAACCCACCTGGGTTTTTAAAAAAAAAAAAAAACACTTGAAAAAAAACGCTATTTTCTGGGTGGGTTTTTTCAATGTTTTATTTAAGAACGAAGTAAAGACCAGTAAATAAAGAAAAACAAAAAAAATGAATATAAATTATCTCTTTACCTTAGTGAAATGGCGTTGATAAGTCTCATTTTAATTCAATTTGTTAAAGAAAATTATATAGTATTATAATTATAATATATAAATTATATATATTTATTATATATATAATATATAGTTATATATTATATATATAATACTATATCTATAGTTATATAGTAATATATATAATATATAATATAATAAAATATATCTATATATAGTTAAGTATAATGATAGTATATATATATAATATATATATATATAGTATATAATAACTTTCTTTCTTTCTTTCTTCAAGTCCTCTTTGCCACAAGATTGGGGGTAAGGGTGCGTACCGAGCATCGGAAAAGAAAAGCAGTCACTGGAGAACATGAACAACGTCGAAAAGATAAGCGCCGCAGCCTTACGGCCCTCCTCTGTACCATTAATTACTGAAACTTCGTCACAGACAGAAAATCACCTAGAGCAATCATTGGGATCCGCGACGGAACGCCTCACTATGAGGTAAGATCGTGCACATGTAAGGTGGTTCAACCCCTGCCCAGGTCGGGCCACAACCATATGCCTCGATACAAAACCCGCCATTCCTCCTATCATGCAACTGTAATCTCTCCCGCTCTAGCAAACTCAACATTTCTTTCTTCAGACATCTCATCTTAACTGACTCACAATGCACTTTCCTCTTCGGTCCTCCCAGCCGGTCGGTTCCAACACACTCACCACTATTAACAATCCAGCTTAACAACGATCTATTACTCATCTCTTTCCACATGACCAACAGCATCTCAACATAGCTTCATTTATCTCTCATTTACCCTTTCTTCAAACACACCACTCTCTAATACGTTCATTTCTCTCTTTATCATCTTCTCACACCTAGCAGCCCCTAAGATTGTACATCTGAACATTGAACTTAAGATCTATAACTCTTATTGCCAGACATAGTCTCACTACCATACGATAACACAGGTAACAACTAGCCCTCATGTAAGACCCTAGCACACTCAAGACTTTTAGTCCTTTGCATTCACCACGATTTAATTGCACCAGCAACCTTCCTGCATTCACAACTTTCCTACAACACTCTGCATGTACTTATATCCAATTCACATATACTAAATATTTAAACTCAGACACTTGTTCTAGTTGCTCACCATCTAGCATAACTACACCGAGGACTGTCTCACTTCAACCATAACTATATATAATAATATATATATATTATATATATAAATATATATATATATATTATATATATATAAATATATATATATATATATATAATATATATATATAATATATATATTATATATATATATATACTATACCGTAATATATAATATAAGTATATAATATATATAGTATATAAATATATATAATATATATAATATAATATATATATATTATATTATTATATATCATAATATATATAGATATATATATTCATATATGTACGTATATCTATATATATATAATAATATTATATATAATATATAATATTATATATATATATATATATATATATATATTATATATAATATAATATCTATATATATATATATATATATCTATATAGTACGTATATATATATATATACTAATATAAGTATATTATAATAATATTATAATTATATATATATAAAAAATAATATAATAATACCGAATATATATATTGTATATAATATATATATAATATATATTATACTATATAATATAATATATATATCTATATATAATAGTCATTATATATATATATAAATATAATATATATATATATATGTACAGTATATTTATATATATATATATTATATAATATATTATATATATAATATATAATATATATATATATATTAATATACTATATATTCTATATATATAATATATATATATATATAGTAATATATATAATAATATATAGTAAATATATATATATGTATACCGTGTCAAAAAGTGGACCTGCTAGATTTTTCGAGAAGGTGAGGAAATAACTCAGGTCTTAAAGGTTGTATCATTTCAACAAAGTACTTAAATTCAACACTTAAAAATGAGACGTTGTAGCATAAAAAAAACTTTGATTTATTTTTTGTCAAGAATTTCTTTTTTGTGCAGTTTATTTTAATAATATTTAGACAATTTCTTTCGAGTTTTTGATGTGTCAGAACAGATAACCATGTTTCCATTGTTGAATGTCTTGCAGTCAATCGAAATTCTTAGATGAATCTTTCTTCTACATTGTAAGATCATACTTCAACTCGTTGTATTGTAGACTTGATTCACTAGATTTTGCCAGAATATACAAGCGCTACAAGATTTTTTTCAGATGCATTTTATTCTTCTTCAATTAACCCCTATCTAGCACATCACTGTTAATTTTACATTTTACTTTGCTGGTGCCTTAGACAATCAGAACTTCAGTCCATTCATTTCCTAGTTTCTTCCGGATCCCAGATTTCTTTGGCATTACTGTTACTCAATGACAACTATATAACTTGAAAACAAAAAACATTAATATATGAAATTGCAGTTATTGCTGACAAGGAAAGGAAAAATAGAAATATAAAAGTACAATTGTAAACCCATTTTCACTTTGTGAAAAAAACGTAATGCAGCGGGTATGAATTCTTTTCAAAAAATGTTTTTTTTGCCCAACCTGGTATGTTGTTGACCTGTTTTAATGTATAGTAGTAATGTATAGTAATGTATATTTCATGTACTGAAAGAAATGTTATGAGTGAAATTTTTTGAATTGTAAAATGTGAAACTTTATGAAACGTTTGTTTCGTGAAAAAAGCGCAATTGAGAAAATAAATGATTCTATTTAAGTTGGTTTGGACATATTAAGAAAGGATGGATGATAGTCGAGTGGTTAAGCAGATGTATGGTGGTGAGTATGCTGGTAATGACCGGGTGGGAGACTGAAGAAAAGGAGGATTGAGTCAGCAAAGAAATGTCTGATGGCGAGGAGAAAGGTACATAATAGAAGTGAATGGCGGGATTTTGTGAGGGTGTATGGTTGTGGGCCGCCTGGTCCAAGGGATGAACCCTACATTGACGCAAGATACCACAGTGGAGAGTGCCGTGTCGTTGGTCTCAGTGAAGCGCTTGGTGGATAATATTGGTTTTGACTTGCGGCGGCTCTTCACTTTCTTTCGGCTTAATGTCATCGTTCTTCTACTACTTTTCTGTTTCCGGTGTTGTTTTCGCAGCTTACCCCCCCCAATCTAGGGAAAGGAGGTAGATGATGATGAAGATGGTTTTTCTTTTCTCTCTCTCACTGACTGTCATATGAAGGTCTTAATTGTATACCATATGACATTAATAAGTAATAAAGTAATAAAATAGCTGAAACTATGTTTTTACCCTAGGGTCGAATCAGTAAGCAGTGGCAGGAAATTGGATTTCAAGGAAATGATCCAGCAACGGACTTTCGAGGCATGGGGATGCTTGGACTAGAAAATTTATTGTAAGTAATGTAGATTATACACTTGTTGATTTGCGTTTTTGTTATTTATAACTGTAAAAAATTGAGTGAGAATTTTATGTTGTTGTATCTCAATATCGATTTGCAGATTTTTTGCTGAAACACATCCAAATGCAGCACAACATGTCCTCCTTCGATCTCAACATCCTATCTATGGGTAAGTATTTTTTTTCCATTCCACAATATTCATTTATAGATATGACATGTAAAAGAAAAATAATACTGTTTCAAATAATAATGTTGGATATTAATTTCATGTTATTTATTGATGTTCTATGTAATTTGTTGTTGTATTTTTAGACAATAAGTTAATTAAGGTTGATTAATTAATTAATTAAGATTTTACGTCTGGAACTGTTTGTTATTCTTTCATTATTAACTTTGAAAATGTAAATTATTGTAGGAAGTTTAATATTTAAATAGTAGGACAGGGTTTTATTTAATACTTTCTCCCACTTAACACTTCTTAATTCTTCTCTTTATCTACCTCATGGGTTATACCCAGACCTTGGGTGGAGTGCTTACATACGCCGGAAAGCAAATAGTTAGTAGTGAGAACATACGTAAGTGAAAGGAACCCGCCACAACACACACCTTCAATTGCGAGCCGTCGTGCCCAAAAATCCACCTTGGTGGTCTTCACAACAACGCACAGCCATCACTGTGGTATCTCGTTCAATGTGTAAGGTTCATCCCCTGGTCCAATCCAGGCCCATAACCCATCCCCACCCCTTCACAAAGTCACAGAACTACGTCATTCAATCCTATTATACACCATTCTTCTGCCTTCTGCAAAATTTATATCTTTCCTTCAGATACTTTTGCTGAACTCTATACACTTTTCTTAGGTCTCTCAATCCGCGGTCGACTCCCAAGCCATTTCACAAATATACATAACCACCGATCTATCATCCATGCTTTCATAGATGACCAAATCATCTTAATATACTTTCATTTCTACCATTCATGACACACAACTAGCTTCTAATACGCTCATTCCTCAGTTTATCCAATTTCCACTGACCTAACTTCTTCTAAGATTTCATCTAAACAGACTGCACTTTAGATCTTACCTCTTTTTCCACACTATAGTTTCATACTATAGCATTAATATCGATAACAACAAACCTCATACAGAACCCATATCGCTCAAAGACTTTAGTCCCCTTGCATTCACCAAAGATTTAATTGCATCATCCCCTCTACCTTCTCATAACTTTGAAAAAGCGCTGCATCATCCGCTCCCTTTCATCCAACATATAGAATTGCAAATTTAAACCGCGGTATACTTATTCCTAGTTGTTCTCCATCTTTAAATGATTTCACTCTACCGGACTCTCCTCACCATTACCATCAACCTTACTCATATCTACATTTAAACTTTCAACTCCTCCTTTTACACCCCTTGCCAAATAAATACGAACTTTTTTTACATTTTTACATATCAACTTCGGCACCATCTCTACCTAAACCAACTTTCGTATACTTATGGATATATCTCTAGTGTGGAAGAATGTATTGCTTCACGCATTGCCTTCTTATTGACAGAAATCAATTTATCTCCTATGATTCCATTTCTCTAAAGCCCTAATAGCATCTATGTACATCTCTCTTTCGATTACTATCAACCTTTCAGTCTCCAATACAACAAATCGAAGCACCCACTCAACCATTACAAAACATATTCGAATTATCACACAAAATCTCTCACTCCTCCACATCCCCCCTCCCTCCTCAGATGGTTGCGACCACACATATCTTCTGATCTCTCAATGTAAATTTAACCATTAGATATTCTAGTACTCACAGTATCAAAATCCACCATAGCACTGTACCACAAATCACTCATAAGAATACCTCTCCTCTCGCCTACCATCTCATGTTCTCTCCACTCCCATTCACACACGCATTCACTTTCACACATCTTTGTTTCATTTCCATTTTCAATTAGCTTTATGCAGTTTTACTTGTCATATATATAGTATATATATATATATATATATATATATATATATATGATTATATATATATAATAATATAATATATAGTATATATATATATATATATTCAGTTATTAGGGATGTGCCGATAGTGAAAAAGCGAAACGAATATAATCGCTAAAAGTATTCGGCTCGAATACCGAAATATTTCGGTCGAATAATCAACTTCGCTATTCGGTCATCCATTTAGGGAAAAAATAAAGAAAACTTACCACTGGTCAACAAAAAGGTGAAATTTTTCTTTGGATGGACTTTTGTAGCAAGATATATAGTAATCTCGGAGAGGCTGATACATATATATATTCTCGGATTGCTGTATCACATCCGTTTTCAGTGCAATCATGGATCCCTATTTGTTGCAAATTCCCTAGGATATGGACAAAATTTCAAGGTCAACTACTAAGGCTGTATAGACTTACCATCCGCATTATATCTACAGTATCAGCAGTTTTAATGCGGTCGATATTCGGAGAGCATGTGTAACTTTAAGGTAACGCTCTACAGTATGGCTGGCCAAACTGACCTGGATGATGCTTATCATCTATGCTGAAATACATCCTGGATGTCCGTCATTGTTCCTCCAGGGTGAACTGAAGTCTTTGGTATGAGTTGTATTTGCGAGAAGTGTCCGAGCTGTTAGGCTTCGGAGGTTACATAAAACTGCTACTGGACAATGGCACAAGGAACATTTTATCGTAAACAGAGAAGCAGATCTGCTGGAGGCTCTTCCAGTCAGATGGTAACCTTGTATATTGCAGTGAAGCTGCAGGCCTACTACTCGCTATGGGACTTCCAGCATACAATGCAGGTGAGTGGCGACTGTTTATTGAATTGACGTCCAAGAGCAGTTTAAAGTGTGTGTTTGTACACAACGGCAAACAGGTATTCTTCGGTTCCAGAAGGGTACTCGTACGGGATGAGAGAAAGTGAGTATGACAAAAATCAAACAGTTGGAGAGTCTACAATATCAGGTACATGGAAGGTAAATATGCCGTCGACCTCAAAATGGTAAACAATTTTTGCTCGGCCACAAAGCAGGTTTCAACCAAATACACCTGCTTCTGTGTCTTATTCGGGACACCGGGTGGCAAAAGGATCATGGACAAAGAGAATGGCCACCGGAGGGATAACTTGACGCCATGGTGACAGAAACATCGTACGTGCCCACTTGTACAGAGAGAAAACATCATCTTACTCCACTACACATAAACTTGGTTTATGAAACAACTTGTGAAAGGCCCTGGACATGATTGGTGAATGCTTCGCTTATACTGCTCAACGTTTCTTGATCTGGGTGACGAGGAAGAAAAAAAGCTGTGGATAATTTATGAATGGCCAGCAATACAGGACACTCTTCCGTGAATGCTGCCTTTGCTACAGCAATGACTGTGATAGGCAAGAGCGTGGAATGCTTTTTTCAGATGTAGCACAATATTTTCTGGGGAACAACGAAAGCCGAGAACAACTAACATTGTACAGGAACTGCTAGACAGTTTTCATTCCAATGGATGTAGAATGAGTATAAAGTTGGACTACTTACATTCTCACGCTAACGAAATTTCCCGATAATTAGGCGATGTTAAGTGATGAGCCAGCGGTGACACGCTTTTCATCAAGAATAAAGTTTATGGAAGGACCGCTTACAGGGCAAGTGGGCTTCAATATGATGGCCGACTATTGTGGAAGCTTGATGAGGGATATGCCAGACGCTATGCACACCAGACGCTACGAAGAGAAAGTTACTACCTTATCGTAGGTATGTTACATTAACTAAACCATTCCTTCTATACATTCATTGTTGTCCATATACTCTTTATTCATTGTTGTAATTATATAATATGATGAAAGATGCTATCAAAGAAATGTAACATATCATTGCGATTTGTTTCTCAGACACATATATCATAATATATATATATATATATATATATAATATATATATATATATATATAATATATATATATAATTATATTAAATAATATAATATATATATATATATATATATATATAATTTATAAGTATATATAATATAATATATAATATAATATATATCTTCTTTCTTTCTTCACCTTCCTCTTTGCCAAGATTGGGGGTAAGGTGCTGTACACACATCGGATAAGAAAAGCAGTAGGAGAAATCGACAAACGTCGAAAAGAAAGCCCAGGCCTTACCGCCCCCTCTGTACCAATTAATTAGTGAGAAGTCGTCACAGACAGAAAATCCACCCTAGAGGATCATAGGACTGCGACGGACCTGCACTATGGTATATCGTCAGTGTAAGTAGGTTCATACCTGGCCCAGGTGGGCCAAACCATGCCTCAATCAAAAACCCATTCTCTCCTATTATGCAACTTTCTCGCCTCTGCCAAACTCAATTTCTCATCCTCTTATCAGGAAATTTACTTCCCTAATCTGCACGTCTCCATCACAACTTGGTTCTCATACAACCTCCAACAGACTTTTCAATTCAGCTTTTCTATTGCTGTATCTTTAAATCACACAAGTTAACTCATCTTATTAATTTCAATGTCCGGCACCACAGCCAATGGCTTTCTTCTAGTTTTGAAATAACATCTGGCACACTAGCATACCATTTCTCTGTCTGTAACGACATTGAACATTTAGAGTAGCTTCCTACTCGTAATTTCCTGATCAAGTTTTGGAGATGACAATAACCAGGTAACATAAATAACGCCGTCATGCTAAGACGCTAAGCGCACTCAACTTAGTCCCTTTATACATTCACCACGATTTAATTGCACCAGCCACCGTTCTGCCACATTCACTAACTTTCCTACTACATTAGAACTCTGCATCATCCGTTCGCTTCTCATCCACCTATATCCTGAATATTAAACTCAGACACTTGCCCAGTGCTCATGGCATTCTAACATAACTGCACATGAGGACTTGGTCTCACTCACAACCTACCTTACCTCTATTAGCGTTTATTGCAAACCCTCTTTAACTACCCTGCGCAAATCTCTCCACCAATTCCTCTAAACTCTCTTCAGACTCGAGCCACAGCAGAACAAAATCATCCAGCATACAAATTGGTCGGGCACCCTCCACTGCTCTCCCATTCTCCATCGATTCTAACACATTTTCTCTGCCATCCCCAACCGTCGAATTACTTTCATAACCTCCATCCATATATCATCATGAATCATGCATCATCCGTTCCCTTTCATCCAACACATACCCTAAAATATCTAAATCAGACTACTTGCTACCAGACTTGCTCATGTCATTTCTAACATAACTTCATAAAGAGGACGTCCTGCACTCACAACAAGAACTACTCTATACTACGTTGTACTCTTCAAACCCCTTCCTTTTTACAGATACACTTGCCGAGAATCTCTTACCCCAATCTTCTCAGAAACTCCTCTCAGACTCGCCACATCAGAACAAATCATGCCATGACAATAAGGCAGGGCACTTCATCCTCTCCATGCTCCATCATTCTAACCATTTCCTGGCCATTGCCCCCTCGGAACCTTTCTATAACCCGCATCCATACGTACACTATTTGAATAAACCAAGGAAACATAACACAGCCTATGTATATATAGAATATATATAGTATATATATATATATATTATATATATATAGTATCAATATATATATATATATATATATAGTATAATATAATATATAGTATAGAGATACTTACTACGTATAATACAATCTATATTAATTATATAATATCACTAGTAATCTATATTATACAATATATATTGTGAAACTATATATTAGTATATATTATATATACAATAGTCGTTTAATATATATTAATAGTAATTATACGGTATATATATAGCTAACTATACGTATTAGAGTTAATATCATACTACTTATATATAACATACTATATTCTCCTGCCAATATAATTCGTGGGATGGGCACCCGCCTCTGAATAAAGTAAAAATCATAAAATATGTTAACCAAATCTGTGATTAACCTACAATCACTATCGCTCACAAATGCGATGTGATTATGCATAAAACCTGATGTACTTTTTTGGAATCATCACAATCAGATAATCCCAATGTGCGAACAGCCGTCCAAAGAAATTTGTCATGTTTAACCCAGTGTTATATTACACAAGTAACTAAACAAAAAAGTAAATAAGCTATTCTCCGGTACCTAAGGCAGAACCATATCACAATTGAACGAATTAATTAAATGACAAGTTGAAAAGGTTTGTAGTTAAAGATATTTTGAAGCAGCTAAAACTTCATATTGAATAACTCTAAGGTAAAATGACAGAACAAGATTGAGCAGTTCTACCACTTCTGAGGGGGGATAAAACGATATTTCTTGTGGCCTTCATAAATATTTCCTGCCTGTTCATAAATATTCTTGTCAGCTTTCGCTGGATCGACGGTAGGGCAATGAAAGGTATTAAATTGATGCATTGTTTTGCAACAATTTCGCAAAAACTATTTCCAGTGCTTTTTCCACATTGAAGGAAAATGTTCTTGAGTCTTCAGCCCTGGTCAAAAATCCAAACTTATAGATTTGTTTTTTCTATGATTGTAGATGCCGGTTATGTAAGCCCTTTATCTAACTATTTAATGTACAATACATCACATTCGTCCAGAAAGGAATGGGGACTTTCTCTTTTTATTACACTTACTCATTTCTTTTCTGTATGACAGATTTTTGAAGTTGACGCCATGAACATTTCTGTTAAAATAATCCATTTTATGGTACTAATGTTCACTTCGGAATCGAATGAAAAGGGTGATCATCTGTCAGCAGATAAACAGGAGCTAAACATTATTCACCGTGGTTCTTTCCAATGACAGTCAACGTCAAATAATTCTTATGTTAACTGTGTTCCATGCAGCAGCATCTGACTTCAATGTGTGAAAAAATTAGGCGTTGAATCAGCAGACATCCTTAAGCGAAAGTAGCGGTAGCAACAACAACGACAATGAGGTGTGGATTGTTAATCACTAATTGCTAGGTAGGTTAGTTTGGTAGGGTGTAAGAAACGTCTTTGAATTATATTTATTTGTTGACAATGTCAATTAGTTACTTGCTCACACAAGAAGTAGCTTTATCCCGTTGCTGAAAGTGGTGAAAGTGAGAGAGACCTTAATAGTTGTCAGTTAAGTAATAAAAATATTTTTAAAATAAGCAGAACTTTCTGACACTATTTTAGAAGATCGATGAGAAAGTAGCCAAAGTTTGCAGAAAGTGTGGCTAAAATATAGGCAAACTTGATAGAAGCCCTCTCTTGATACACAACATTATCCCCATCGTTGTGTTCTCATTCTATCCTATGTATACACACCCAAACGATTCTATTCATTTTGTAGTAAATATTGAAAAAGCATGGTTCAAGAGGGCCTTTAATAGGGAAATAATCTGCGACAAATGACAAGACTTTTCGCTCATAACTTGCGTACAAATTTAGGCTTATATTTTAATATTTTGGATACTGTAAGTTTTAAAATTTTCTCAATTTTATAATTGAAATAGACTTTGCCCTTGATGATTGACGTAAAGTAATGTAATTGTTCTATTAAAGGACTCAAGTGAGTCGGGAACCCGAAATAGTCGGGCCAAAAGCGAATACCGAATGATTTCAGTATGGCCCGAAATAACCATGGAATACTTACCAGTGATGATTCGGCATTCGAGCAGAAGTTCCTAATTATAAACTGATCTATGATAGCTATACTTTATGTTTAATATAATAATATAGTATATATATATATATTATAATATATATCTATAATATTATATATATAATATTAATAAATTTTATATATATATAATATATATACAAGAAGCTCGTGGGCAAAAGGTTGAGTCACCGCCTCTCATACGAGAGACGCTGGTCTCAAATCCTCCGCGTGTGTTGATGTTTCTATTCTAAGCTGCGGGGCAAGATAAAACTCGACTGCGAACTACGTGTATGGAGCTTGATATTTGGGCAGCTGGTTGGGGAGAAGCGGCATTAAAAAGTTCGAGTTCATGTGGTCCCGCGTGTTTACAACGACACCGCATAAGGGAGTAAGAGCACGTTGAAAAGGTTTTATATAGGTAAATCATATATCCAATATAATGTAATATATTATAATATAGTAATATATTAATAGTATACTATATATATAGTATTAATAATAATATATATAATATTCTAATATATATATTAAGTATATTATATTTAAAGTATACTGCGATAGAGAAATTTTAAAAAAGAAGCATCTGGAAGTAATATATGATATAAATATATATAGCATATATAACAGGGTAATTATATATATCATCAGCGGTATATACATATATATACATATATATATATATATAGTATATGGAATAATAATATATAAAGCAGCTATTTGGTTTAACAGGTATTCTTTCGCAATCGTTGGCATAAACATTAGTCACACAGCTTATATGTTGGTTAAAGAAGGACAGGCTAAATCACATTTTTACAACTCTTCAAAAGGGTTCCCAGACCAACACGCCTTTAACCAGTTCTTCTGCTACCTCTTCTTCGAGTTTGATGTTCTGTGGAGGCACGAAAAACCGAAAGATATCATGGAGTTCAATCATGTTAAAAGCAAGTTTGAAAAAAATATCAGATCGAAATTAAAAGATCCATTGGCGTTATTTAAATGAAATAATTTTATTTTAGAAAATAATTTAAATCACCTTTATTTACTTAATAATAATAGTAATAATTAAACCCCTCCTTGAATAAGGCCTTGCCAGTAAGGTGGTAAAAACTGTAAAAAAAAATATATTATATATATATATATATATATATATATATATATATATATATTATATATATATTATATATATATATATATATATATATATATATATATTTTATTTATATATATATATAAATATATTTTTATTAAATATATAAAAATATACAGTATATATATATATATATATATATATATATATATTATATTATAACATTATATTATTATTAATTATTATTATTATTATTTATTAATTCAATATTACCCTTTGATTTTA
Source organism: Trachelipus rathkii (assembly GCA_015478945.1). Lineage (NCBI taxonomy): Eukaryota > Metazoa > Arthropoda > Malacostraca > Isopoda > Trachelipodidae > Trachelipus > Trachelipus rathkii. The sequence goes on from JABUQX010069032.1 coordinate 36,734, forward strand.
TAAAAGCTTTGGATTTCATTTCCAAGGTTCTAAAGATTTATTTTTTGAACGTTATTAAGTTTGGTAAAAATAATTTTGGAAAATAATTTACACAGAAGTAGGAAGACAGTAATTTTTCTAACGCGTTTTCGTCCTCTGTATCTTAGAACATGCTTTAGAGTGAAAGTTTTTCTGGAACAGCGATTACGAATGTTCGTGTTATTTGATATATTCGAATAAATTATTAAAAATGTAAGTTTAACAGATAATTCATTAAATTTTGTTATTATCGGGTCTACGAGTTTTGATGTAGAAGGCCTCCGCAATCTTAAGTTTCTGGATTTCACATGATGCGTATAATATTGTAAAATGTTTGGAAATATTACCTATGGTTGATTGGGCATGTGTCGTGTGGAAATGTGCAAAGATTTTACTGGAATTGTAGCGATGCTGATATGTCCTATCTGACAATCTATTTGTTGTGTAACCAATATACGTCGACGTACAGTCTGACTCAGGGCAACTAAATTGGTACACAGCGTGAAGATTGTCGGGCAAAGCATCTCTTGTATTAAAAAAGGAGGATAGTTATTTTGACTTATAGTAAAGTTTGCCTTTAATTTTTGAGGTGGGAGTTCAATATGTTACTATGGCACTTCTCTTCCTTATTAAAGTGTATAGCATTGGAATTTTTGAAGAAGAAATTTGCAGAATATTTCTGGTTATTTTTGTTTTCTCTTTTATATAATTTTGTTAGAGTTTTATTAATTACATTTTCAACTGAACATTTTGGAAGATCATTAAATTTTACTTAGTGCGACTAATTTCTTCATCAAAACTTGCCCAAGTTGAACATAGGTTGTGTATGCTTGGTAGATTAGAGTTTTTACGATATATTCTTTGTAAATAGTCGTTGAATAGGATCCATAGATTGTATATAGACCATTTTCAGTTAAACTTAGCATTATTTGATTTAATTATTGTATATATCAACTAAATGACACTCAATTCGCTTACGAAATACTTTCCTCTGAAGATACCTCAAGTACAGAGACGAAACGTATCAGGAAATCGCTGTAAATATGTCTTTCTACTATTATTATTATTATTATTATTATTATTATTATTATTATTATCATTATTATTATTATTATTATTATTAAAATATGTTTACAGAAATGTTTTCATAGACAGATTTTTAAAGTCTTTAATAAAGACTCTTTTCTTACCTTGCCGCTAATAGATGCTAAAGTGGGCATTTTTTCTCAGACATTTTTATCTTTATCTTCTTGATTTATTATAACGTAACTTTAAAAAAGTTTTCTGTGTGCCTTTACCATTTCTTTTTACTATGGTTGAAGATTGTTTTTCATTGGTGTTCAAAAGAGATTTAATTTTTAGTTTTCTTATTGGTAAATTATAGGTAAAAATCTCCCTCTGTGAAGAACCTCTTACCATAGAGACTTGCCATGATTTTTTTTCCATGTTAGTAGTTAGCTTGCAACTTCTGTAGGGTAGGTAGGCATTAAAATGTTTTGAATATTATATAATATAGTTAATAAGCATTGTTACTTTTTTTATATTTTGTTTCAATGGAACCTTGTTTTGAACAGTGATTGTCTCATAACTAAAAAAAAAAATAGAAATAAAAAATTACATATTTCAATTTATTGTGAGCTGACGGCTGTGGTTGGTTACTGTGCATAAAATTAATTTATTATCCTCCTTTAAACTTAAATTGCAAGTACGAAGGGGGTAGACAGTAGTGGTTGTAAAAACAGTTTATTTAAAAAATTATAATTTTATTAATAGTTAGAAGAAATGTTTACACGTAGTGTAATGTAGTTGTTGAGAGGTACTTTTCATAAAGGAATTAAATACCATTTTTTATTCATCTTATTCATAATCATAAGCACAGTTTATTTCTTTATTATAAAGTTAACTGTTATTTATAAGTATCATAAGTATGGCGTAGTAATTTATACCCTGCTCCTAGAAACTAGACGAAGATCATTTTCACATGATTGGATTATGCGAGATGTTCTCATGCCCAAAATCTTAAAGGTTGCTATTTCTTTAATCCAAATTTCTTATTTAAAGTTATATAAAAAGAGCTTAACAAATTCGAAATTTTGACACCTTCATTTAAAATAATCCCTTTTTTTATGTGTGTATAATTTATATAAAAATCTAAATTGTCAGCATCTAGATTTGGTGAACTTAATCAGATGCATCTGTACAGCTTTTTAATTTAGCAAGTAATTTGTTAGAAATAATTTCTCTTTTCTTTTTAGTACTAACCCGTGTGATTAGTTTTTGAATTATTAAATTTTTTTTTATATCTGATTTTAAGTTCAAAATTCAAATTGCTTTAATTAATTATTATTAATTATTAATTATTATTAATTATTATTATTTATTATTTATTATGTATTATACATTATCTTAGGGACGCGTTATGTGAGAAGAATTGATAAAATGGGGAATGAACGCATTAGGGAGTTGTGTGGTACGAAGAATGCGTAAATGAGGAGAATAAACGAGAATGACATTGAGATGGTTTAGGCTTATGGAGAGGATGGATTATAGTCGGGTTGGTTTAAGTGGATTGGTAGTGGTGGAAATGTGCTGGAATCGGCCCGGCTGATAGACCGAAAAAGTGGATTGAGTCAGGAAGAGGAATGCGAATTTGGCAGAGGTGGAGAAGAAAGGCGCATAATAGGAAGTGAATGGCGGGTTTTGTAAGAGTGTATGGTTGTGAATTTGGCCCGGGGGATGAACCCCACATTGACGAGATACCATAGTGAGGGTCCGTCGCAATCTCGTGAAACCCTAAGGTGGATTTTTCTGACTGCGACGAGTTCTCACTTAAGGGTATAAAAGGGACGGTAAGGCGGGGGCTTTCTTTTTCGACTTGCGTAATATTCTACTACTTTTCTGCTTCCGGTGTATACGACGCACCACCAATCTGTAGATAGGAGGTGGATGATGTATGATTATTATTATTATTATTATTAATTATTATTATTATTATTAATTATTATTATATCATTATTATGGCGGTCACTGTACATCAACTCAAAAAAAAAAATATATTTTTCGTTCCTACGTAATTTTTTGCGTTGTGGGAACTGAACGAATTTACTCTATAAGGTGTAACAAGTCTATATTGACATTACATTTCGTTCTGTCTAAGGTGGAGATCCTGGTGTGGTTTCAAATTAGCCATTAGTCGCTTTACAGTGAAATCAATGCCTGTGCCTGTACAGGAAAAAGAATAATAATAGTGGTACTTATAATAGTAGTAGTTTCTTTGGAAATAAATAACCTGTGATGGTAATTTTGGAATAAAAGAGTGGTGTGTTTATAAAAAGAAACTTATCATCTCCCTGATGAATCTTTATTTTATATGAGTTCTCGTTAGATTTTTGTCTGTTTATTTTAATTTTGTGTTGGTATCATTTATATTAAGATTGACTTATTGCAATTCGGCACAGGATTTTATTACACATTTTTTCTTGTATATCACTCAATGAAATATTACATCTCTTTCCATTGTATTCCATTTATTTCTAATTAAATAGGGAGGCAAATTTATTTAGTTTTGTTATATGTACAGTCGTGATTTACAATACTTTCCAAGGATGGGAATTTATATCTAAAATACACAATTATAGTGGTAGATGAGCAGAGTTGAGTCTGGTTGTGTTTGGTTGTGTTTCTCCATTTTTACCTTGCAGCTCACACCTAACAAGACTTCAACATGAAATGGGGTTTGTATATTAAATCATAGTACAATATGTGGTAATATATTCTATTCACGTGGGGAGACTTGTGCGCACTTAGAAAATGTAATTTTCTTTTCTTCAATTTGTTATACGACTGAGAATATTTTCATTACCATTTATAATATTATTATTATTATTTTAAAATTATTATTATTATTATAGTTCATAAGCTCTGGGTGTAATTTTTTTGTTGTTCGTAAATCCACTTACTTTCCAGTTGCTCTTCCTCAGACATTTGCTCACTATTTTCTTTATTTTGTTTCGCATATTTATTGCATCTTATTTATTATGCAATGTTTTATAAATAATATGTAATAGCTGTGGTCTTTTTCATATCGAGATTATAATATATAATTATTTGTTTTTTATTTATTAATATTATATATTATTATATATATAATATATATATATATATATATATTATATTTTATATATATATATATAATATATATAATTATATATTATATATATATTCATAATATATATATATAATATTATATTTATATATATATATATAGTATAATCTGTTCAATTAATAATTAATAATGGGGAGAAAGAATTTCCCAACGATCTGCAAAGGTCGAATTCAAAAAGACACTAATAATAATCAAAAGCTTCCCAAATGTCATGGTCCAGTCCTTAAACAAGAAGTATCGTGTACAATTTTTGGCGAAACGCAAATTGGAAGTTTGAAAAACCTGGCGACTCTCCAGAACAGGGGGAGAAGACGGGCCCTGCATCTTTTCTCCTTATTTCGCAGTATGACATGTAGTACGAAATTTTGGTCTTATGGTTTCCCCTCCCAACTTCGGATCTTTCCCAGGTTTGGTGAATAGGGATTACAAAAGCAGTTGTCCAAACCAAACGGATGTCAGGGGATTCCCAATACAGATTTTGTCATACATATCTAGGAGGAACGCTGATGCAGATGGGTGAATGGTAACGGAGTTTATGTACGGAGGTGATGTCTGAACTCTGAAGTAATAATTGAAGCATGTACAGTTTAGATACTCTGTAAGTGAAAAAGACTGTTATAAGGTATGATCTTCCCACTTTCGTTGTTGAAAGTCCTGGCGGTTGCAATGTTAATTCTTAATTTTTATTTTTCAGATAGCGGGAAGAGTCGAGTGCCCTACAGAGATATATAGCCAATTGCAATCTGCAAAAGCTGCTGGGGCAGAGATCATGTCAGTTAATTTTAGGCCCTCAACGGAGGACTGTGGGTGGAGAGTTGTTGAAGCTGCGAGATATTTTCCTGTACTACTTTTTCACCACGTAGAAAGGCGCGAGTTTGGTAGTGTTAACAGTCAAATAATAAATTTTGAAAGTAATTGTTTGCGCGTTTCTGGCGATTGATTCGAACGAGATCTTACCGCAGCTGCTTTAAAAAATAATCTTGTTTAGGTGGTGCGGGTCCATTTGCATTGCATGTAGAGTTTTTTCTCGCGGTTAGCTTTATGCGCACTTTTGGGACCAACCAAGTAGGTTGCTGAAGACGCCTTCCTGCGAAGACTGCGGGGTGAAAGTTTTCTGCTGCTGTGATGATAACTTGCTGGATAAGAAGTTTAAAAGGCCGCGTCAAGTGGTTGGAAACCATTCACGAAGGAAAAAAAGGGATAGTTGTGGCCTGATAAAAGGACGGCACACTTCCCGCTCATCAATAACGCCATAGGGGGGTGGGTTCTAATTTGTTCGGTGTGAGTTATGTAAGGATAAATCAGCGGTAATAATCGAAGTGGGACCATTTTGAAGCGATCCATGAGAGAATGGGAGCATAAGAAGAATATCTATACCAGATGGATGAGTGTGTATCTGAAAACGTTCATAGGTAGAGAGTCCTGTGTGTTAAGTCATCCCATGGAAAAGGGAGTAGGAGATCGACCAAGGATTCTTAGTTTTAGGCGAGGTGACTGAGTCACCCCATAGGGGCACGAAGGTTAAAATTGGCCTTTGATGAACTCGATCCTGGGGGCACGAGATCGAGGCAAACGGTGAAAATCGGTGGACAGATGGACTATGATGCCACTGCATGAAGTCTAGTTCGAATAGGGACTGGAGAATAGGATACGCCTTAAATGAGAGTTTTCGCGCCTCCATTATTAATGTCACTCGTTTCTATAGATGTGGCGGGGCGACTGCATTCCGACGGTTGGAAGAAATCAGATAGCATAATCGGAATTCCTTAGCAACGGATTTACTTTGGTGTTCTTATATTTATTATTGAACGAGTTCTTCAAATTGTATTGCACCAGACAATTTTATTGATGGAGTTTGGCTATTGCTGTGTTTCCTTTTGAGTTTACTACGAGGATTGTATTTTGAGACAATTGTCTCTTTGTGGCTAGATACTATGTCGGAAAGTAGGAATCAGATGAGTGGAGAGGCATAAATCCTGGTGATTAAGAAATAGTTTTACAACAGCGATTCTGGGTTGTACGACCAGTTTTGCCTTGAATACGAAGTTAAAGTTAAATCTAGTCCATGTTATTATGTGGAAGTAGTTGGTCGTTGGAAGAGCAACCAGAATGCTGTATTTAACTGAGAAGTGGGAGTGTCAATTACATACCAACATAATCAGATCTGGTGGAGAGTATTGGGCTGTTCCTCGCGGTTACGGGTTAAAGGTTGGTCACCGGGAAAGGGTTCACCTTTTTTTTTGGTGAAGGCAGAGTTGAAGAGTTTTTCATCCAATTTAGGTCCTTTGGGTAACAGGGAAAGATACTCTGATGGAAGGAAGTTGAAAAAAATAAAGCCACAACACTCAGTGATTCCAGAAGACCCTGTAAAGTACGAAAGTTTAATGCTGGAGGCTTTGTTAATGAGCCATCAAGGTGAGGTGACTTTGGAAGACTGGACAATCTGAGTTAGAATGGGAGACCTATGGTCTCCTTTCATGACGACTGCAGAAGAACGCTTAGAACGTTTGAGGTGTTTGCGTCAGACGGTTTTCCATTCACCTCGCAGAAACACAATAAGCGTTAGAAAGCAGCGAATCGTCACATCAAAGTTCCATTTGATCCGGCCGGATAGAATCCTTTAGGGAGTGCTGTAATAGGAAAGTTTGAAAGAAGGGTTGGGGAAGGACTTCGGAAGAAGCTGGAATAATCCCGCAAGCTATCAGAGAGTTGGTTGGTAGGTTAATTGAGCACATCTTGTTAATTAATCGATTGTTGTCGATGTTTCTAATCTCGGGAATAGATCAGAACGAGGTCTCTTCTGAGTTGCTTTTTTACAACAGAGGTCGATGTGTTCTGCTTTAGGACTTCAGATGCTTTATGTTTTAGCGAATACATCCTTTGTTTTGGTGCCTAATTTTTTTGTTTCTGCTCAGGGACATCCTTTTCAGGAGTAGGATCAATGGTGGGAGAGATTCATGGGGAACTAGACGCATGCCTTTTGCTTGGGTATGG
>JABUQX010069033.1:2500-31057 GCA_015478945.1 Trachelipus rathkii
TCATGCGTCTTGAAGTGTTTTGATCAAGCCAAAATTGCCATTCCAATACAGGGATTTTCTTTTCATTGGGACATTGACATTGATTACGTTCAACTATACCATTATGAACACACTTGCACGCGCTAATGTCGAAGAGACGAGAAAATGATTTTATTTTATCTTGATATGTTAGAGAAGATTGTTTATTTCTTGAATATTTCATCAAATCATTGACATTCACTATTAGTCTCTTCACTTTCACTATAACACTTTCAAATTCTATTGTTGGAATGCCTGCTTTATTGTATATGCCTTTAACTTCTGTTGCCACTAACTTTGCTAGATGAGTAACACTGGCATCTTTGTTGACTACTTGATGGAACTTGTAGGCTCTAAAAACATCCTCAGCCAGTGGTAGCTGATTTTCGACAAGTGGTTGTGGATAACCGAATATTGCATGCCTGTCTTTATGCCTTGTTGCACATGCCATGATACGTCTTGCAATAATAGTAATAAACACTGCACCCACAGGACTTATCTCAAACGTCGAATAGTCTGGATCTGAAATGAGACAGAAATAGCTCTCAATTAGTATTAAAACCAAATTTTGAAGAACAAAGCATATAAAATTCATAACTTAAAAATAGTAAAAAACGATGTCAAAACCCTTTTAAAAAAACTAAAGTTGGGCCCCCTAGACATTGAGTAAATGCAAAATGATTTTTTGTCCCACTACAGGGAAGCCAAGGAGCACCAATTTGACCATGTTTGGTTATCCCACCAAAATCAACACAGGAAGATATATATATATATATATATATATATATATATATATATATTATATATATATATATATATATATATATATATATATATATATATATATATATATATATATATATATATATATATATATATATATATATATATATATATATATATATATAATATAATATATATATATATATATATTATATATATATATATATAAGTAGTAGGAGGGCCATTTTGCAGCAAAAATAAATTACCCCAATTTTTTACTCCCATTGGGACCGTACCTGGGGTAAAAAAGATGATAACCCAATTTTTACCTGCCCTTGACCTTTTCTGACCGCCACGTTGTTTCCTGAGGGTATTTTTACCTGCCCTTGACCTTTTTGGGCCTTGACCTTCTTGGGCAACCCAAATTTTTACCTACCCTTGTCCTTTTAGGGGAAGTCGATTTTTTGAGAACCCTAATTTTTTGAGAACCCTAATTTTTTGAGAACCCTAATTTTTTGAGAACCCTAATTTTTTGGCAACCCTAATTTTTTGGGAACCCTAATTTTTGGCAACCCTTCGAAGAAGGGTTGCGCCAAACGGTTGCGTCAGCAACCGTTGTACGTATTACCCCCTATTTTACGCCCCCCTAATTTTTTCGACCGTGGGCAATTTTTGCCCACGGTAATTTTTGATCTTCCTTTAGGGGCTTAGCCCTATTTTTTGATGTCGTTACCTTGTTTGACCACCTTGCCAGATACCATGGGTCAATTTTGGCCCACGGCTAATTTTAGGCTACCCTTTGGTCTTCCATGGGTCAATTTTGGCCAACCCTAATTTTCGACCAACCCTTTGATTCTTTTTCCATGGGTCATTTTTAGCCCACGGTAATTTTTTGGTCATCCTTGGGTCAATTTTGGCCCACGGTAATTTTTGGCTACCCTTTGGTCTTCCATGGGTCATTTTTTGCCCACGGTAATTTTTGATCTTCCTTTAGGGGCTTAGCCCTATTTTTTGATGTCTTTACCTTGTTTGACCATGATATTTCGGCTTTTACCCTGCCATATACCGTGGGTCAAATTTGACCCACGGTAATTTTTTGTCCTTCCTTTAGGGACTTAGCCCGTTTTTGATGTCTTTACCTTGTTTGACCATGATATTTAGCCTTTGACCTTACCATATACCATGGGTCAATTTTGACCCACGCTAACTTGATGGCTTTGATGGTTCCCAATCACCGTAAGAAGTATCTAGTGATGTTCTATTAGTGTTCTATGAGTATTAGATGAGTGCCAGGTGAGTGCCAGGTGAGTGCCAAGTGAGTGCCAATGAGTGCCAATGAGTGCCAAGTGAGTGCCAATGAGTGCCAAGTGAGTGCCACATAGTGCCAAGTGAGTGCCACATAGTGCCAACTGAGTGCCACTTTTTTCAAGCCTTTTCTAGCCTCCCCTGATCCCCGAATAGCCCTAATATGGGTGTCTACCCTAGGTAATAAGGTATGAGGAATCGATTGTGTATATTACAATCTGCTGAAAATTGCTTCCTACTACTGAGTTAGTATTTTATACACTTTATAAGCGCTCTTACACTCGCCATTAGACACTTAACATTTAACATTACACTTACACATCACACCCACACCACAGGTTACACTTTACACTTACACTCACACCTCGAATTTTGACGCCTCAGCATTAATACCTCAGCATTGATGCCTCAATGCCTCAGCAATGATGCCTCAGCATTAATGCCTCAGCATTGATGCCTCAGCATTAATGCCTCAGCATTTGATGCCCTCAACTCTTGAAGGTTCATCTTTGTGACTCAACCTCTTTGGATGACGTTCATCTTTATACCATCTATATTTGAATCATTCTTTCCGACCAAACCACCCTTTAGGGAAGTCATTTACCATATTTGAAGACAGTTAATATTAATGTCTTCCCTAGTTCATAAGCTAACCACCAGGGCGCAGTGTGCGCCCCGCGTGATGCTGACAACCCGCACAAGCCAGGTTTGCGACCCGCCGCGTTCCCGCCCGCCGCGTGCGCCCCCGCAGGCGCAATATTCCCCGCCCGCCGCTGTTGCGCCCGCAGGCGCAAATTTTTCGCGTACCCGCCCGCACCGTCGTGCGCCCGCAGGGCGCAATTATTTCCCGCGCGAATAAAAATATATATTATTATAAGTCATTCATTTTTTATTTCATATTAAACACTTCTATGTATGTCGTTATCAACTATACCATGAGTCTTTCAACTTAATTTGATACTTAACCTTCTTTATAAAAAAACGTTGTCCCACAGTTATAGTTGTTAACTTATTACAGACATATTATTAACACATATTTGACAATATTTTTTACTAACTTATACTTGTTTTAGCATAAAACATTTTTGGTTCATTTAAACGTTTTAAAAAATTGTTGTTACATGTTAAAAACTTACTCTTCTCAAAAATTATGAGGCATTTATTTTTACTACAATTGTACGAAATTTATTAAAAAACATATACTTTACATACCTTAAAGCAGTGAAGCAGTGAAAGCCTGGAGGTGTTATTACCTATACACCTTAGGGATTAGTATTGCCTTTGTTTTACTTGCTTTACTACATCTTTTTGCCATAGCTTACATAGAGTATGTAAAACACCTTTTACTTTTCTGCTTTACTGCTTTAACTCATGTTTTACTGATCTAACTGCTATGGTTTACTATGATAATTTTGTCCTTTAAAGCTTTAACTCTCTGACTTACTGGGCGAATACAAATAAATATAAAGATTAGTTTTCTTTTATATTTTTATTTTATTTTAGTCTTTTTATGTTTTATTATTTTCTATATAATTTTGTTTTAATAGTCATTTATTTTTATTGTAATGTAAGAATAATAAGACAATCCAGAGTTACTGAATGGATAAACATTTAATTATTATAAAACTGTACCAAATTTTATTAAAAACAATAACACTTTACATACCTTAAAAGCAGTAAATCAGTAAACAATAGAGGTGTTATTACCTAACACCTAGGGGATTAGTATGCCTTTGTTTTACTGCTTACTGCTTTAACTCTCACGTTTTACTGCTTTAACTCATGTTATTTACTGCTTTAACTTTCTGCTTTACTGCTTTACTGCTTCTTTAATGCTTGAACTTTCTGCTTTACTGCTTTAACTTTTTGCTTTACTAAATTGGCTCATTTGCTTTTCTACTTTAACTCCTATATTTTCAAAATTTGTTTTTTTATTTTATTATAATAATTCATTACGTCCCATTATTATTATACTATTGATTTTTAATAGAGTTTTTTTTTTTTTTTTATTTTATTTTTACTTTTATACTTAGTGTACCATTATTGTTTTTTTATTTATTTTGTTTAATTACTTTTTACTCATTTTATTATTATTTTTATTTATTTTTATTATTATTTTATTTTTTTTTTTTATTTTATTTTTATTTTTATTTTTATACGTAGTGTTATTTACTTCATGCCTATTGTATTATTATTTAGAACACACACACACACACACCACAACACCACACACCACACACACACACGCACACACACACACACACATTCACTATGACACTTATACAACAAATTCACTCTTCACCCTCTTACACTCGATTAATTGAGGAAAACTGGTACGCACATTCCACTATACACTTATACACAACATTCACATATGGACACTTACATTTGCCCATTAGGACACTTACATTTGCCCATCAGACACTTACAGTTTACACTTACACACGCAGATTTTACTTACACTCACACAGATTTACTTACACTCACCCACACACACACACAGATTTACTTACACTCACACCCAGATTTACTTACACTCACACACAGTTTTACTTACACTCACAAGATTTACTTACACTCACACAGATTTACTTACACTCACCCACAGATTTACTTCACACACACAGATATACTTACACACACACACAGATTTACTTACCTCACACAGATTTACTTACACTCACACACAATTTACTTACACACACGCACAACTCACTTACACATATAACGTATATTTTATTAAAACATTTTATTTTTTAATTAAAACACGTACATTTATATTAATCATTCCAAATATAACTAAAATTATTTCCAAAGATTTCTTAAACTTTCTATAATAAATCAATCATTATCTTTGAACAAAGAATTTATTATTAACTGTTAATACTTTTTGTTTATAAAATTTTATAACTATCAAGTTTTAAAATAACTTTTACTAAAATTTTTGAAATTTTATTAAAAAACATATATTTTACGTACCTTTAAGCAATAAATCAGTAAATCAGCAAGGTTAGCCCCTAGCACCCCTCTACACCAAGCTATGCACGTTTTGTTCTAGTGACTTTACTGCTTTACATCATCTTTAGCCATGTAATAAGTATAAAAATAACAAAATAAGTTCTTCTCTGCTAACAGTATCATGTATTTTATTAAGATCTTTCTTAGTTCTTATTTAAAAATAACCAATTATTCACTTACATTTATATTATTCGCTCGATGTTAACTAAAATATTTCAAAGTTTTTAATAATTCGGATTTTCTTTATTTATTATTATTATTTTCTATGTACATTGACAATCCATCAACGAGAAAACACAACAACCCGCACTCCTTACAGATACGAAACTGACCTGACTTCTCTCTTTTGTAAAATTGTGTTGAAATAAAACTACCTTAGGGTTCTAAATTTAAGGATAATCCTTTTTTGTACCCCGGGGCGATTTAGGCCTAATTCCCCTGTCAAAATATATTTCAAACTGACCTTTTTCTGTAAAATGTGGTGCAATAACTACGTTAGGCCTAAATTTAGGTATAAATTTAGGATAAGCCTTTTGTATCCCCGGCTGATTTAAGCCTAATACCAGGTCAAAAGGTAATTCCAGTATGGACAAGAATCGAGAATCAATGTTATTATTATTTTATAAATATATTTCAAACTGAAACATGCTGGAACGGTAAGATCCTTTAAGCAGGTAAGAAGGAAATGTTTACCTTTCTTGTGAGTGGACGGAGTAATCCTTATCTCTATATGACTGCGCATGTGATTGGTCGAGAATTATTTTATCGCTTTTAGGTATGAAAAACATGTTTTTTCATATCCTGAACCTGGGTTTCGTTCATTTAAACTCTTAACATACATGTTAAATATTTATTTAAGAAAGTAAAAATAAGGTTAATAAAAACTTTACTATATAATTAGAATTTTAATAATCATTAATTTCAGAAAATTATATATATATATATATATATATATATATATATATATATATATATATATATATATATATATATTTATATATATATATATAATATATATATATATATATATATATATATATATATTATATATATATATATATATATATATATATAAGGATAACATTAAATATATACAATGATTTTATATAAGGTTCACATTAAATATAATACAGGAATATTATTATATATAACACTTCCACATACATTTTACACATAATGTTTATGATTATTTTATATTAAAATTCTCCAAATCTTTGCAGATATGCCAATCATTTATATCATTATCGATGATATAGTTTCGTGTCTCAGTAATACCTTCAGTTAACACATACGTAAAAAGTTCCCGCTCAGATATCATAGTATATTTACATTCTGGGTCACCTGCATAAATACTTTCCTGCCATTGTTTTCTAAGTAGATAAATGAATTTTTGTACGTCTATAGAACTTAGGAAGCGATCGATGATGTGCGTAGGATCATCGATCAGGGTTTTCTTAAATGCGTAGTATTCTTGGTATAACATGTAATGAACTACGTTTACGTAATTAGATAACACATATGTCTTCTTCATCTGCATTAACATTCGCCTACGTACCTCTAGCATATATTTCATCTGCGCTAGGCCTGAAATGTAGAATCCAAATGATGTAGGTTCAAATACGGTTGTTTCATTATTTCTCACCCATAATCTAACTTCCAAGCTGATTATGTTTTGATGTTTATAAAATGATAGAGTAAGTTGCTTATCGCTGGTTTCTTCGCACAGGCTAATAACTGTTTCGGTCCAGTTTAAAGCTGAGCTTGGTTTAAAGTATTCTGTAAGCCACTCTTCAGTGTGATTACATATACAAAGTAATTCATTTGGCCTCACGAAAATACGCTTGGTATTATAACAGGGTGATTGGGTAGCACACTTGAAAAATTCAAATCCATCGGGTTTTCTTTTATATAAGAATGAAACCCTACTTCCTGGGATCTTGATTTCCCACTGGATAATGTCTTGTATTGAGGTATACATGTTAAGGTGAATCATGATATACACTTAGTGAAAATAGAACACTTTTATTACAAATCAGAGAACTTGTGCACCGCTTAAGAGCCAAAACGAGTATGATTTTAAAATGAGTTTGGATCTAAAACACGCATCCTCCAATATAATTTTCATCCAATCACAGATAAGGTTCAGGATATGAAAAAACATGTTTTTCATACCTAAAAGCGATAAAATAATTCTCGACCAATCACATACGAGGTCATATAGAGATAAGGATTACTCCGTCCACTCACAAGAAAGGTAAACATTTCCTTCTTACCTGCTTAAAGGATCTTACCGTTCCAGCATGTTTCAGTTTGAAATATATTTATAAAATAATAATAACATTGATTCTCGATTCTTGTCTATACTGGAATTACCTTTTGACCTAGTATTAGGCTTAAATCAGCCTGGGATACAAAAAGGTTTATCCTAAATTTATACCTAAATTTAGGCCTAACGTAGTTATTTGCGCCTGCGGGCGCCCGCGGCGGGCTCAGTTTGAAATATATTTTGACCTGGTATTAGGCTTAAATCAGCCCGGGTACAAAAAGGATTATCCTAAATTAGGCATAAAGTAGTTATTTCAAACCATTTTACAGAGAGAGGTCAGGTCAGTTTCGTATCTGTAAGGATTGCGGGTTGTTTTCTCGTAATGGATTGTCAATGTACATAGATTAATAATAATAATAAAGAAAATCCGAATTATTTTAAAAACTTTTGAAATATTTTTTAGTTAACAATCGAGCGAATAACCTCATAAATGTAAGTGAATAATGTATTTTAATATTTTGAATCTTTTAAGAAGATTTTCAGAAAGCAGTGATGTTTAAAGTAGAGAAAGAACTTATTTTGTTATTTTATACTTATTACATGGCTAAAGATGATGTAAAGCAGTAAGTCAATAGAACAAAACGTGACATAGCTTGGTGTAGAGGGGTGCTAGGGCTAACCTTGCTTGATTTTACTGATTTATTGCTTTAAGGTTACGTAAAATATATGTTTTTTAATAAAATTCATAAAATTTTAGTAAAAGTTATTTTAAAACTGATAGTTATAAATTTATAAACAAAAAGTATTAACAGGTAATTATTAATAAATTCTTTGTTCAAAGATAATGTTTGATTTATTATATAAGTTTTAAGAAACTTTGAAATAATTTTAGTTATATTTGAATGAGTAATATAAATGTACGTGTTTAATTAAAACATAAAATGTTTTAATAAATTATACGTTATATGTGTAAGTGAGTGTGTGTGTGTGTGTGTAAGTAAATCTGTGTGTGAGTGTAAGTAAATCTGTGGAGTGTAAGTAAATCTGTGTGTGTGAGTGTAAGTAAATCTGTGTGAGTGTAAGTAAAACTGTGTGGGGTTGTAGTAAATCTGTGGGAGTGTAAGTAATCTATGTGAGTGTAAGTAAATCTGTGTGTGTGAGTGTAAGTAAATCTGTGTGAGTGTAAGTAAATCTGTGTGTGTGTGTGAGTGTAAGTAAATCTGTGTGAGTGTAAGTAAATCTGCGTGTGTAAGTAAATCTGTGTGTGAGTGTAAGTGTAAATGTAAGTGTCTATGGGTAAATGTAAGTGTCATAGTGAATGTGTGTATAAGTGTCATAGTGAATGTGAGTATAAGTGTCATAGTGAATGTGTGTTCTAAATAATAAGTGTCATAGTAAGTGTGTGTATAAGTGTCATAGTGATGATGTGTGTGTGTGTGTGTGGTGTGTGTGTGTGTGTGTGTGTGTGTGTGTGTGTGTGTGTGTGTGTGTGTGTTCTAAATAATATAAATAATATGGCATGCAGTAAAAAAAAAAAAAAATAAAATAAAAAATAAAAATAAGATAATAAAAAATAATAAAAATAATAATAAAAAAATAAATAAAATAATAATAAAATAAATAAAAAGTATTAAAACAAAATAAAATAAAAAACATAATGAGTAAAAATACATATAAAAAAAAAAATAAGATAATAAAAATAATAAAATAATAATAAAAATAAATAAAAATAATAATATAAAAAATAAATAAAAAAGTATTAAAAATAAAATAAAAAACATATGTTAATAAATATATGAGCTAAAGTAGTAAAAACATATGAGGGTTAAAACAGTAAGCAGAAAGTTAAACAGTAAGCAGAAAGTTTTAAAGCAAGTAAAAGCAGAAAGTTTAGAAAGCAGTAAAGCAGAAAGTTAAAAGCAGTAAAGCAGAAAGTTAAAGCAGTAAAGCAGAAAGTTAAAGCAGTAAAGCAGTAAAACAAAAGCATACTATTCCCCTAGGTGTTAAATGATTAGTATGCTTTTGGTTAGTGCTTTACAGCTTTAAGGTATGTAAAGTGATATGTTTTTAATAAAATTTCGCACAATTTTATGACAATATAATGCTCCTATATCAGACACTCTGATTTTTCTATTATTCTTAGATTAGATTTAAAAATTAAAAACTATTAAAAACAAAATAAAATAGAGACAATATTTTACATGTATTGTGCAAAAGAAAAATATAAAAAAAAACATAATGTTAATAATATATGAGTGTAAAGCAGTAAAGCAGAGAGTTAAAGCAGTAAAGCAGAGAGTTAAAACAGTAAAGCAGAGAGTTAAAGCAGTAAAGCAGAAAGTTAAAGCAGTAAAGCAGAAAGGTAATAAAGCAGTAAAAACATGAGTTAAAGCAGTAAAGCAGAAAGTTTAAAGCAGTAAAGCAGTTAAAAACAAAGCAGTACTAATTCCCATATGTTTAATACATAATTCATATTGTTTTACTGCTTTTAGGTATTGTCTTTAAAGTATATGTTTTTAATAAAATTTCGTACAATTGTAGATAAAATAAATGTTATATAATCATATACTATAAATAAATGTTCTTTACCATAAATTTTTTAAAATTATTAAAATTTAAAAAGTATATAAGTAAAAAGTATTAGCAAAAAATAGTGTTATATAAATAGTGTTAAATAAATAGGTCTGTATGAGTTACAGTTTAGGTTCGCGGAAAATGTTGTTAATAAACATGTTTAGTATGAAATAAAAATGAATGACTCATAGTTTATTTGAAAAGAAATTCTTTGTAATGTTTGAGTGTATGAAATAAAAATGAATGACTCATAGTAAATATATTTTTCATTCGCGCGGGATGTGGCTGCGGGCGCACGCGGCGGGCGGGTACGCGGAAAAAATTGCGCCTGCGGGCGCACGCGGCGGGCGGGGAATATTGCGCCTGCGGGCGCACGCGGCCGGGCGGGAACGCGGCGGTCGCACCTGCGTGTGCGGAGGTTGTCAGCCTTCACGGGAGGCGCCACACTGCGCCCTGGTGGTTGCTTATGAAACTAGGGGGGGGGGGGGAAAAGGACATAAATTAACTCTGTTTCTATGATGTGGGGTAGAGATGAGCCATCAAAGGTGATTCATCAAAGATGAATCATCAATATAGATGGTATCAAAGATGAACCACATCAAAAGATGAGTCATCAAAGATGAACCTTCAAAGTTGAGCCATCAAAGCTGAGCATAATCTTGAGGCCATCAATGCTGAGGCATTAATGCTGAGCCATCAAAATATGGCATTAATGCTGAGGCATCATTGCTGAGGCCATTAATGCTGAGGCGTCAAAATATCGAGGTGTGAGTGTAAGTGTAAGTGTACCTGTGTGTGGGTGTGAGTGTAAAGTCTGTATTTGGGTTTAATGTAAGTGTCTATGGAGAGTGTAAGCGCTTGATAAGTGTTAATAAAAATTACTAACTCTAGTAGGAGGCTTCTAGCAGATGTGTAATATAGCACCAATCGATTCCTCATTTACCTTATTACCTAGGGGTGGGGACACCCCATATAGGGCTATTCGGGCTGTTCAGGGGGAGGCTAGAAAAGGCTTGAAAAAAGTGCCACTCAGTTGGCACTATGTGGCACTCCACTTGGCACTATGTAGGCATCACTTGCACTCATTGGCACTCACTTGGCACTCACTTGGCACTCATTGGCACTCACTTGGCCACTCACCTGGCACTCACCTGGCACTCATCTAATACTCATAGAACACTAATAGAACATCACTAGATACTTCTTACGGTGATTGGGAACCATCAAAGCCATCAAGTTAGCGTGGGTCAAAATTGACCCATGGTATATGGTAAGGTCAAAGGCGAGATATCATGGGCAAACAAGGTAAAGACATCGAAAAATAGGGCTAAGTCCCTAAAGGAAGATCAAAAAATTACCGTGGGTCAAATTTGACCCACGGTATATGGCAAGGTAAAAGCCGAAATATCATGGTCAAACAAGGTAAAGACATCAAAAAATAGGGCTAAGCCCCTAAAGGAAGATCAAAAATTACCCGTGGGCAAAAAAATGACCCATGGAAGACCAAGGGGTACCCAAAAATTTACCGTGGCAAAATTGGACCCACGGATGGACCAAAAAATACCGTGGGCTAAAAATGACCCATGGAAGATCAAAGGGTTGGTCGAAAATTAGGGTTGGCCAAAATTGACCCATGGAAGACCAAAGGGTAGCCTAAAATTGCCGTGGGCCAAAATTGACCCATGGTATCTGGCAAGGTGGTCAAACAAGGAAGGTAAAGACATCAAAAAAATAGGGCTAAGCCCCTAAGTGGAAGATCAAAAATTTAACCGGTGGGCAAATTTGTCCCACGTCGAAAAAAATTAGACGGCGGGGCTGTAAAATAAAAATAGAGGGGGTGGGTTGGTTTAATACCGTTACAACGGTTGCTGACGCAAACCGTTTGTGCGCAACCCTTCTTCGAAGGGATTTCGCCAAAAATCAGGGTTGAGTCCGAAAAAAAAAAAATTGGGCTTCTGTTGTCCAAAAAATTACGGTTGGCCAAAAAATTTTGTCCGTCGTGGATATCTCAAAAAAATTAGGGTTCTCAAAAATTAGGGATGCAAAAAATTTGTGGTTCTCAAAAAATTAGGTTCTTCAAGAAAAAATTTGGGTTCTTCAAAAAATCCGGGTTCTTCCAAAAAATCCCGGGTTCTCAAAAAATCTCGGGGGCTTCTCAAAAAAATCCGGGTTTCTCCAAAAAAATCCCCATGGCGGTTCTTCAAAAAATTATTGGGTTCTTCAAAAAAAATTTGGGTTCTCCAAAAAAATTTTGGGTTCTCCAAAATTTGGGGTATGGTTCGTCAAAAAAAAAAAAAAAAATCGACTTCCCCCTAAAAGACAAGAGGTAAAATTTGGGGCCAGGTAAAAATTCGAGCTCAAAAAAGGTCAAGGGGCAGGTAAAAATACCCTCAGGAAACAATCGTTGGCCGGTCAGAAAAAGCGGTCAAGGTCAGGATAAAATTTGGGTTATTCATTTTTTACCCCAAGGTACAGCGTCCAAATCCAGGTGAGGTGATAAAAATTGCGAAGGGAGGGCGTAATTTATTTTTTTTTGCTGCAAAATTTTGCCGCCCTTACCTACTACTTAATATATATAATAGATATATTATATATATATATATAATATATATACATATATATATAATATATATAATATATTATATATATATATATATATATATTATATATATATATATATATATATATATATAATATATATATATATATATATATAATATATATTGAAGCAATTTTTAATAATAATAATAATAATAATAATAATAATAATAATAATAATAATAATAATAATAATAATAATAATAATAATAATAATAATAATAATAATAATAATAATAAAATTAATAATAGTAATAATAATAATAAAATAATAATAATAATAATATAATAATAATAATAATAATAATAATATAATAATAATAATAATAATAATAATAATAATAATAATAATAATAATAATAATAATAATAATAATAATAATAATAATAATAAGCCTTTTCTAAAAAGCTTAGCACCATAAAACAAGCTTCAACAACAGTGATGTAGTGGCAAATATATAAGGTAAACTATGGTAGTGGTATGAGATTCAGCCTCCAATGTCATCGGAAAGAAGAACGAGGCTAGCTCTAGTATATAGAAGATCTTAACGAAGTTTCTTGTTTCTCAACGGATATCGTAAAGATAACTTTTAACCTTTAATTATCATATGTAGAGTTGCAATATACGATGACGTCAGATGGCAAACCGAAGGCAAAGATGGATTTGGAGGGAAAGGATTAGTCTTAATGGTTATTTTTAACTTCTTAAAGAAGTTAACCATAAAATATTTGCATTTTGACCATTGGTTATTTTTAACTTCTTAAAGAAGTTAACCATAAAATATTTGCATTTTGACCATTGGTATTTTTATCTAAAGTTTATTTTATATTTACCACAAATATTTGTGAAAAAAAAAACCATATGGTTAAATTTACTATAAATATTGTGTAAAAAAAAACATGTGGTTAAATTTTTAAACACATTTTGTGTTAGGTTGTATTTTGAACATATTTTATTTTTTACCCAACAGTATTTTTTTTTTTTTTACAAACATTATATTTGTCATTGTTATTATAATTATTACAATATTTTTAGAAGTAGTATTAATAGGCAATAGTACTGGTACTTATACTTAAAATCGATAATTCAATGATCTTTAAATGTCTTGAGGTTTTGAACCATCAAATGTCACACACTATAATTTCATTTAATATAAAAGTTTACCCGTTTGTTAAAGGATTTTGACAACATTGATAATTATAATAATTAATATATTATAGTTTAGAAAGTTAATCATAATTACACATCTAATGTACGAAACAAAAGATATCTTAGCACATACAAACATACTCGTATTTTTCTTACAAACTTTTACAATTCAAGGAAAATTCAAGTGAAAAAGATTCGAAACATTTTTACAAATGATTCGATCATTTCTTACCGTTAGAATCCTATTAAAGTGGTCTCTCTCTCTCTTTTCTCATCTATATTACGTGAACCTTTCTTCAGTCTGCATCTCTCTTTTCATCAGTTACAAATCCCTTGACATATACATGATCTCTCGTTCTCTTTCATAAGTTATGTAAAGTTTATGTAAAGCTCTTATCTGTATATCGTCTCTGACTTCTCGTTCATCCACGTTTATGTCGATCAAGTTCCATTCTTTCAAAGTTTATGTCTACAAAGTATTTATGTGATTTTCTAGCTCTTTTGTATAGATTGGTGGTTATGGATACTCAATCGTTTTATCTCGTAATCTCATCTTCTTTCACTAAAATATCGTTCTATTCATATCTCTCTCTACGTTTATATAAAGTTTATATAAAGTTTATATCAAATCACACTTTCATATCTCTTACAGTTTATGTAAATCGTCTTTATGTCTGAAGATTTACTGCTATCAATACTTTCTTATCGCTAAAGTTCTTATCGTAAAGTCTTTTCTTGCTACAACGTTTGTATCGTTCATAACTTGAATGTATTTATATATACGAAGTTTAGAGAGCGCTTATGTTAACAGAGGTTTCTAAGCAAGGACAAGTATGTTTGAGTAAAAGCGTTAAATATATGTACAGTTAATTGGGATGTATATAGTTTGTCTTATTGTAAAAGAATTTATTAAAATAATTTTATGTCATAAGATTTATATTAAAAGTTACAAACAAGAAGGTTTTTAATGAGTAACAAACGTTGAGTGTAGGAAGAGTTTTTATTCGTATAGCTTTTAACTTCACTACTTTTGGAAAGTTTAATTAATAAATTAATAATAATAAAATGTTTATATATAATAAGATATTTGTAAAAAAAGAAATTATAATATTAAAATAAGTATTAAATGTAAAGTTATTTAATTAAATAATAATATAAAGTTTATGAGTATATAAAGATTATTTATATATAAATAATAATAAATGATTTAATTGTAAAATATAGTATAAATAATATAAGTATTAATTATAAAAGTAATATGAAGATAAAATATATATATATTATTAAAAGTAAATATTATATAAAATAATAGATATATTACTAATTAAAAAATTAATTTTATTAATTAATATAATAAATTAATATCAATAATAATAATACATAGAGTCACGAATTATAAAAGTTATGTAATGTCTACACCATCATAAAAAATATAAAATTTATATATACAAGCAGGTGTCTAATGCGCAGCAGTGCACGACACACCATACACACAACATTATTTATTATATAATAAGTTTTAATATATTATATAGTTTTACATAAAGACTAGTATAAAGCTATATATCGAATAAAATTATTATCACCAATATCCACTCATTTATTAATAGAGATTGATATTTATAATAAGGCTCTCTTACTACGTATAAATCTCTATCTACAGCGCTCTTCTCAACTCCATTCATACAGCAAGTGTTCTTAGGGTCATTCGAGAGCGTTCGAAAATCCGATAATTAATATTGTCATTTCCCTCCTATATAAAGAAGAGATCTTTTTGTAGATCTGTCTGTGGTATTACTCCCTAGTGCTATCTAACAAGGCGGTCAGTCAAGCATAGACTAGACTCCGCCTATCGAGGATTTCCGGTTTCCAGAGTCAGCTAGATTCCGAGCTCCGGCATCCGAGTTTCCTATCACCGGGTTTTTAAAGTTTATTATCCGAGAGCATTTTCAAACTGAGTGCAACACACTCTTGAGTTCACGGCAGGGTTCCGGTAGATAATATGTGCGCGCGTGCCGGAAAGACAACGTAAAACTTTAATTTATTTATATATTATAAAGATATTGAGTTATTTATTAGGTGGATGGAAGATTCTGAAATTTCCGAAGGAAATTCGAATTGAGTCAAAAATATGAATCCTTGATAAAGGGATCGTAATTTTAACGGCACTTTCACCGACTACTAGTATTTCCGAACAGTTTGAGCTATTGCCTCATTCAGACATGTTTCCGAGTTACTGATATAACCGATATAATATATGTTCTATTCATGTAAGTAATTAGTGATTCGTTATTAGGGTTAAAAAATTTAAGTGCGATAAGGAGTTGTGTTAGATTTGGATGGGTAAAAGGTAATACCACTATCGTCGAATAGTATTCTTATTTGAAGTTATACGGTTCTACTCCCAGTGGGTCTACCGAAGGGGAAGACCGCCTTATGCGCTACCAACTATGAAATAATTAAACGTAGGTGTTATCGTAATATGAGGTTGTTATAGTATATATGTGTTTGATAGATAGAGATCAGAGTTGAATTTCTATAAGAAATGACTTGATATTATATTAGTGAAAAACGTGATTGATATTTGACTACAACGGCCAACGTACTTAAAAAAGTTTCACTCATAACAGTTGAGAGAGTCAGAGAGCGTTCTACATGCTGCGTAGTCCAAGTGAGTGAGAGAGTTAACTAAAAAGTCTGTATTAGTAATAGCAACAAACGTTTATTTTAAGGTCTTAAAGGGTTACCGAAGATCATAAGTAGATGGTATTTCGTAGATATATGATGGGTTATTAATGTCCGAATGTAGTGAGATAAGTGTTACTTAGGATAAAGCTTTCACTTCATCATTTAAGGGGTCACAGAGTTACTTATATGTGAAAAGAGATATAATATGAGCAGCAGTAAGTGCAAAAAGAGAGTTACTCAAAATTAGGAGGATATGAGAGTAAAGGTGATTGTAATTAGATAGATTTGAATATAGCAGAGGAAGAAGAATGAGGAAAGGAGAGGAAGAAGATTAGGTGAAATAAGGAGAAAGGTATGTAGTAGTGTACAGGGTCTGCCATAAATAAATGTTATATAATAGAAGGGTTTGCTTTTGGTTCTCAGGTGATAATTAGGAGATTTGAAAGCGTATAGCCAGAAATTTTATTAAATAGTTTATTGTGAAATTTTTTTTGAAGTTGAACTAATAAAAGTTGTTTGTGATGTCCTTGTAAAAAGTTTATGTAAACGAGTTATGTTTTATGGTATCTGAAAGTTTTTTCGAATTATATTAAATGAGATTTCAGTAACCATAAAAGTAAATAAAATAAAGTTTAATAATAAATAAAAGTATAATTTAATAATAATAAATAAAATTTCTACAATTCTGTCTTTTTCCATGTTATACTTTAATGCATTTATAAACAAATGTTATTCATGGTATCTAATATCATATAACTCACTAAAAGGTCAGTTATTAATCAACATAAAATCGTAAAGATACTCTCACATAAATACACAATATCAGTTTCATGTCCCCTACCTCAAAGCTGGCCTTATACCGTAAAAGTTTATGCGTCACTAGAACGTTCTATTATCTATGTGACATATTGAACATGTTATTTAGATTAAAGAGGTGCTATCTAATTTAAGAGTATTACAATGTTGAATTAATAATCAATAACATAAATCAAGTTCTTATACAAAGATCAGGTACAATATTTACTGTATAAGTCTTTAGATCGTTAACTAAAGATTAGTTCTTATTAGGATTAAATAAGATACTTAGCAAAGAGATCTATCTAGATAGCGTTAAAGTGTAATATTAATACGAACAACACAACTTGAGAAATACTATAGTTAACCATCTAATCAGAAAGTAAAAAAGGGGGGTGTGTGATTATTTTAAACAAGTTTAACACAATATTTTAAAAAGGACCAACGTTTAACTAACTATAACAACAAGTAAAGTAAACATAACGTATATTTTCATATACCCTATAAAACGAAGTTTATACTGTAAATCACTACTTTTTCTAAGATCATGGTCTCAATAAACATAGTTTACAGTGTTAAATTATAAATTTTACATATACAACAGTGTATATATATTAACAAAAAATTAAAAACTATAGTACATTGTGTAATATAAATCATAAAGTTTCGAGGAAACCAATAAAGGCGTGAAAGTATGTACCTTACAATACAACAACCAGACGAATAAACAGCCAATCATCATCAATGTTAAGTCAATAAATCGTAACCAATAAAGTTCACATGATGAGAAGTAAAACAAGTTTTTCATATATTTGATTATTTACTTATTATATAAATTTTTCATATTGCAAATAAGCTTTTATTATAAGTATCTAAAACATATAAATTGACATATAAAAATATATAATTTGTATTAAATAATATTTAAATTCTCATTAGTGTTTTGGTGCAGGAGTGCGAGTATTCGTTAGATAGGTTCAAGGTTGGTACGTTCTATAAAAATATCTCTCTAAATGATTGTCAACATCCTTTTAAAATGGATGTAATATAAATGTCCTTCAGCAACATAATACCATTTGCGGTGATATTTTTGATATAACAAGTCATCACTCATATCTATACTATCTTGAGCTAAGATGGAAGTATATACTTTATCCAGGCTATAGAATGTAATTATTTAAATGCAGTTTCTATCGTCTAGTACACATGTAAATTATATTTCGGGAAAATCACTACATGTTTCGGTGTAAATGCATAGCGATTTTTCCTTCTAATGTGGCTAATATGTGGGTGGGTTGCTATATGTTCTATGCAGAGGTTGGTTGTTTCATTCAGTTTAGATGATGAATGAATGTGGAGTTTTTGTGAATCGCATTATTTTATTGTTATATATGTTATAACTCTGTAAATAAGAGGTTTTATAGTATATTATATGTCAGGATGTAATTCAGGAACTGTGAATATACCTATATACTACATAACGCATAGAAATGGTCTATCATACAATATCATGGTTTCAAAATATTGATTTTTTGAGCGATAGACGGGATTTCAAAAGTGGTAATTTATAATATTGTCACAAGTTAATCAGAACGAATGCAACAACGCCTATTCTTATTATACCTCTCACAAACTGTCATACCTCTGCTATAGAGTGAGCGAGCGAGGCGTCGACCGACACAGTTATTTTGTGAGATAAAAACGATTTATCCCTTCAGTCTAAACTCGTTTAATATAAATATTGCCATTGCAGCACAATGGCAGTGTATATCGATAATCTTGATGAATCACGTTTCAGTCACTAACAAACGTAATATAAAGGTCAGTTATTTATTTATGACTTCTCTTGGAAGGTAATAAACAAGGTCAATTTGTAATCGGTGAATTCAACAATGAGTGTTGACTGATTATTAATAAATTTTTATTGACACAAAAACGTTGGGGATATTTTAACGAAGCTCCTATCCGATTAGAAGATATCATAAGTAAGCAGTTATAGTTGATGAGATGCGGAGAGAGAGATGTCAGATCGTATACTCATACAAGTACGAAAAATTAATCCTACTAAGAAGGTTATAGTAAATCGTAATGCGTAAACAACCGTTATATGTGTAAATAATTAGAGAAATTCTTGTCCTTTCAACTTATCAGATCCAGTAAGAAAGTTTTATATAAGTAAACAAGAATACACGCACAAAAAAAAAGCTATATCAAGTATTCAAAAAGAGTATAATATTAACGTCTTTGATTTAGGATAACACACAGTCAAATTTAAATAAACTAAACAACACAAGACATATCTGACATAACAATCATATACAACGAACAAACAAGTCAATCTATACAACAATACGTACAACAACAACAAAACAACATATCAACAATATTATACATATGTACAGGAAAAGTATAAGTTCTTATATAAACCCAACCGAACGAATATATTGTACTAAATCTGATAAAACAAGTTTGTTTATCTCATCAATTAATAAAAAAAGCTAGTAATCCATTATGCATATCTATAAGAGTTAATACTAAAGTTATAAGAATCAATAGAGTTTAAATATTAGTTGCACAATAACAAAAGTATCTACTATAAAGTTTAATTGAGTAAAACACACATTATGAAAAGTTCCTTTTACTAGTATGCTAAGAAAGATTATAATAACTACTGTGATTAACGAAAGTTCCATACTTAATAGCAGTAAAGTACCTAGCACAGCATAAAAAACGAACCTGATGACTATTTCTCTCCTTTTCAAGCTATAACCGGAAAAAAACATCCAATTACCGTTTTCAACATTAACTATAAGTTTTATAGTAAATGAATTTACGGGTATACATTTAGTAACTATCTAATTTCGGGATAGAACATTTACAGCAAAATTAGATTCTTTAAAGTTATTATACATAAACGTATCATAGTTTATATATGAATATATGCCCTAACATAACAAAAGGTGTTTCATAGTTTAATGGGGTTGCGTTATCTAGTTGTATAATTGGACTAACTTTGGACGTCGGATGAACTAAGAAAAATAAAGATCCTCAAATATACGACAAACTTATCAAACAGTAAGTTAAAGCATTAAGAAAAGTGTTTAACAGATTTAACAAAGTAAAGTCTCACACACTATAACAACCTGTTAAGTACACTATATCAAATTGCTAACAAAAACTAACCGTATGACCTATTCATTATAACTATTTTCCAAGCATATCTCTAACATAATTAACTATTAATTTAATAATAAAACTAATGAATCCTATATAGTTAATATATGTTAACAAGGATTTATCATAATCTTGACCAATTATCAATAAGCATTATACCTATAATAAAATGCATATCGTAAATGCCTTGGCTAAATATAGGTTTATAGCCAAAACCGTTTGTATAATTATTAACATACAGAAAATTAAGTATGATCTGTTATATACTAATCCTCAACTGAACTAATATATGCATTTTTACCTACATGCTTTAAGCGTTGTGTACATTTATTCCATATCACGTAACTGCAACTAAGAATATAATTTGTACAAGGCAATACTAACATACCTCGTGATATGAATTAATGTAAAGCGAGCTTAACAATTCCTAGAAATATTCTGCCTATACTATGTCAAAGGTTAAAGTAGCCTAATAGGTCACACAATTACTTCGATATGTTATATAGGCTAAAACTTTTCTAATCGACATATCAGCACATTAGGTAAATGCCAGCATCATCGTAATACAAAATCCCTTACAATTAATAGTCACCATCTAACAAAGATACCAACATCTGGAACTATGAAATTAACACCAATCATCACAAATCAAAGAGAGTGCGACTCGTTTTGAGTGTATAAAAACAATCAAGTTTGTCCTAAGATATAACCATAGAGCATTTAGCAAAATTCTAGGGCAAACCTAAACATTACCCAGACAAAAAACTTAATCCTGGGCTCCGTTTTCTAATACACATCATGGTATCAGTTAACCAGTAAATATCTTACAAAAACTCTATAATTTTCTCTAACAAATCGGTGTTATTTGTCCACATGTTTCATATGTAATTTAAACATAACTGTAGACCTAACTGTACGAATAAACAGTTTTCATTAAATTATCATAAATCAAACCACCCATCCCTGAAGTCCCCTACCCGTCCCATCCGCCTGTGATCTTAATTGAACTATTAGGATTCAGTCTATAAGTTTCATATGTAATCAATTTTTGGACAAACATAACACATAAAAAAGTTTTCATTATATACACTGTATACTCAAACGAATATTCTGCTTTAACCGAAGCAATAAAGTAGTTTTAGCAATCAATAAATGACTTAACAAATCAATAACCGCGACTGAGGAAATATAATTGTGAACAAAAATGCAAACCAGTAGACATACCTCTCACGTATGAATAATACTAACATTTCTGTAAAATAATAATATCTCCTACTAGATAGCAAGGTAAATAGCTAAACGAGGTCACATCATAATTATTTCACGATATGTTCCCAAGTTAATTGCTATTAATGAAAAGCATATTAGCAACAGGTAAAACAGTATTTTCTATCTAACAAAATCCCTTACAAAGTGACCAATCTAATCAAAAAGCCACCAGCATCTTGAAAACTATGAATTGACACTAATCTTCTCAAGTATTCACTCGTGTCGGGATATAACATGTTTTATGACCTATAATACGCGTAAGACAGTTAGCAAAAGTCAAGGGCAAACCTAACATTATTCATAGTTTATGTACAAAAAGTAATCTTTAAACCTTAGTAAGTTTGATATAAAGTTTTGTCTCACGTTATTTATACAACATCAAATCGTCAGTTAACACATGTAATAATGCTTTTACAAAAACTCTTCACTATATTATTCTTAACAAATAACGAGTGTTATTTTATACCACCATTAGTATAGTAAAATAGATTAAACATAATTTGCCTAAACCTTATTATTGTTATTATTATTGGGCCTCAGCCCGAAGGAGCTGAGGGCCCTATTTACCCCATCTTATCGGATGGGGTAAAGCCCGTTGCTTTAACCCCTTCAGTTGTGACCACTACTCTCGGCAGGTTCACACCCTTTCAAGGGGTGCGTCCCTTGGGTTTTGAATAGGTAAAGGTAAATGTGGTTGTAATTTCTTTACATGGTTAATAAAAACTGTTTATTCGGAAGTTAAGTACGTTATGTTAAATATATTAGCTATGTACATTTGTGGAAAATATACACATGATATTGTTAGAGAAAATGAAAGAGTTTTTTGTAAAGATATTAGAACTGTGTTAACTTGTGACATGTATTGATGTATTATGGGAATACACGTGAGCCTAGTTAAGTTATTATTGGATTGAGAATTAGTAATGTCAGGTTTCGGCCCATAGACATTTTGGCTAATGTCTTGTATCAGTATTAAGCAACTTATTAATCCAATAAGGTCAAATGGATATGTATTTAATATAAAAGTTTTATATAAAGTTTTAATATAAAGTTTTACATAAGCATTCCTCGACACTAGTGAGTAACTTTGAATGAAGATAGGTAGTCAATGTCATAGTTTCTATAAGATGGTTAAGAGCATTTGTTGAATAGATTGGTCCTTTGGTATAGGGAATTTTGGTTAAGAATAAATAAGGGTTTTTATCCTTAGTTATGCTATAATATGCTCTAAAAAGGAGCGGGGGAACATAATAATCTGAGAGTATTGTGTGAACACCTGTTTAGCTACTATTTTATAGTCACACAGTTGATCAGTAAGGGTAATTTTTATTCCAGGAGGTTAGCTGATTAAATGTCATAAATAACGGATAGGTAGGTTAATGTTATGTTGTAGACATTTGTATACGGACTTTTATATATATATGCCTAGTCGCGCATTATGATCCTATAAACGTGATTATCACTGCTAAAAACTTTTATTGTTGGTTTAAAGCAGATATATCGTGTGGTTAGTATATAATATGATACTTTACGTTTATAGTTATGATTGTCCAAGATCTTGAAATATGACTTGAATCGAATAGTTCAATTAGATCACAGGCGAATGGGAACGGGTAGGGGATCTGCAGTGGATGGGTTTTTGATTTAATGGGATTAATGAAACTGTTTATTTCGTAAGTTGGTACGGTTATGTTAAATTACTAATGACAATGTGAAGATATAACACTAGATTGTTTAGAGAAATTATGAGTTTAATTGTAAGAAGTATTACTGTGTTAACTGCGATGATGTGCTTAGAAACGTGAGCCCGGTTAAGTTTTTAGCTAGGGTAATGTTTAGGTTTGCCCTAGAATTTGCTAAGTCTTTATGTTTTATTCTTAGGACATATTGATGTTATATACATCAATACGAGTGACACTGTTTTGATAGAAAATGTGTTAATTCCTCAAGTTCCAGATGTGATATCTTGTTGAGATAAGATTGGTCCAACTTTGGGTTAAGTGGATTTTGTTTAGGATGATGCGATGGCTTTACTGTTGCTGATATGTGAGAAAAGTAGGTACATATATCGAATATTGTGTGACCTATTAGCTATACTTTGACTTTGACAAAGTAGGGAAAAATTTTCAAGGATGTTAGCTGATTATTCATACACGAGGTATGTTAAGTTTGCTTTTGTAACATATTATATTCTTAGTTGCAGTTGATGATATTAGTGGATAGCTTTATTAGACAGCTAAAGCTTTGTTGTTAAGCAATAGATATCGATGGTTGCTAGTATATGACAACAGAAGCTTATTTTTTGTGTTTTATGTTTGGCTAAAACTTTTGTAATGTCTTACAATTAATCCGTTGGTTTGGTATGAAATTGGTCCCAATTGATTATTGATTAATCCTTGTTAAATATTACTAATCTCAAATTGTAAAAATTAACGTTAATAATGGTTTATGAATATGCTTAGAAAAAGTAATGAATAGGTTAAGTTTTGTATGAGAAAATTAGTTTACTTTACAGGGTATGTAAGTGTGGAGCTTTAGTTTAGTGTTACTGATTTTTATTCTATAGTTTGCTTAAGTTTGTGTGTTATGTTTGTCTGGTACACATTTTTTTCATTTAGTATCAATTATGTCTATGTTAGCATAATTAATTGAATAACCCTTGTTAGATTAGCAATAATATGTTAAGGTTAGTTTTATTAAGAACTCATTTTGCAGCTATATGTTTATCCACGAAATGAGGTAGGTCTATTTAAATGTATAGTTATATCAGTTGTTTTAATAGTAATTACACATTGATATGTTAGAGATATGCATTGAAAAAAGAGGTAGAATATGTGATTTGACGAAGGTTTTGTTATGTCTGTGCTAGTAGTTACATTATTTACTAGCTATTAATAGAGGTATTGGAACTTGATTAATGTTCTATTATGTTCTATTCTAGCGTAAGGTGTGTAGGTTTGTTATTTGTGCCGCTTATATTCTTTAGTTCAAGTGATGCTGTTAGCATATTAATGTGAAAAACAATGTTACGGTAGCAATATATTCGTTGGTTGGTATATAAAGACTTATTTTTGTTGTTATGTTATGTTATTTTGTTGTTGTTGAGTTGTTGTTGTTGTGTTGTGTTGTTGTTGTTAGTTGTTGTTGTTAGGTGTTATTGTTGTCTAACGAGAATATATACCTCTTTTGAACTGATATGGTTCTTTCGTGCGTTGTATTCTTGTTTTACTTTCTTCCTTGATTGGTTGAAAGAAAGAATCTCAATTACCCTATAATAGGTTGTTTAACGCATGAGATTTCCCTTCGTAGGGATTATTTTTTTCGCTGTTAACTGGTACGATGACATCTCCCCGCATCCCCACGTGTGCTGTTGAAATCTTCACGAGGAGCTTCGTTATTCCAACGTTGTGTCAATAGAATTTTATCGTCCACACGTGATGGATACCGATACCCATTGCTTGTATTCCCTGCCAAGAGTTCAAATTAACCTTTATTCGTTTTTTTGGCTGAGGGATTCATCAAGATTTTCGACATCGATGCTGCATGGCTAGAGATTAAGGTATGTATCCCAATGCATCGCTTCCTGAAAATATCTATCAGAGGTGATAGTGTGAGAGGTCATAATAGAATAGACGTTGTGTTCTCGGCGTGTGACAATATTAAAACCCTTGATGTACGCCACCACTGGAGACCCCATCGATTATGTGACCTTCATGCGTACGTGTATTTGTTTCACAGTTCGAACAAATCTGAAAACTATTACATCATTGCTAAAAATAAAAAACGAATTAACATCAATCTTAACGATGTTGAATACTTGATGACATAATACATATAGCAACATGTGTAATCTAATGATATTTACACCGAAAACATGTGGTTTCCCGTTATTGAATACAGTGTTAAGGAGTGCATTAAATAAATATCAGCCTGGATAAGTTTACTTCTCTCTTGTATGAGAGAATGAGTGATGCTGAATCAAAATATTCCGAAAAATGGTTTAGTGTTGCTGAAAGAATTTATACTTACATCCTTTAAAAGGATGTTGAATCTTTAAAGAGATATATAGAACGTACCCACCTTGAATCCTATGTTCTCTTGAATTAGGATGATTAATTAATTTTAAAATAAACTTATATTTTTTATGTATTTAATATGTTTACATGACTTTATATAACACTCTTTTCAATGAAAAATTTAATTATGTTATAAAAATATGAAAAGTCTTGTTTTAACTCCGCTTATGTTCGATTTTATTGACTACATTGAAATGATAGATGGCTGTTTATTCGTCTGGTTGTTGTTATGGAAGCCATCTATTCGCTGGTCTGTATGATAATTACATGCAATGTTATAGTAAATTTTTTGTTAATTATTCCATTGTTATTGTAAAATTAACACTGTTATGTTAAGAGAAATGCTTGACAAATTGTGAATATAGTTTACGTTTTTGGATGAATGTTTAGTTACCTTACACTGTTTGTTATAGTGTGGTCTCTTTTGTTTAATAGTTAACCCTTTATTCTGTTTAAGAAGATGGACTGATAGTTCTCGTTGTGGGTTAATATTTCTAGTCAGATGTTGCTATAGTAAGCTTTATTACTTGAGAAAAACTTTGTTTATCGTTCGCATATATTGATCTGAATCTTTGTATAAAGAAAACTTGAATTTTAATGTATGTTATTCAAACTTACTTCAAAATATCGATTAATCAATAGATCATAGATCACAATGAACAGGAGGGTGGCAGAGAGGGGGACTAGGATGGTGGTTTGGATATTTAGTGAGTTTACTTGCTTTAGGGTAGTTAAAACGTTACAATTGTTAAGTTTTATAAACATATAAAATGAATAGAAATTTTATTTATTTGCTTATATAATCTTTTTATTTGTTATTCTTGTTTAACTTCCGTACCCACGCTTAGAATTCTACAAAACCAGATAATATCCATTGATATAAGGACACCAACATTGTATCATTACACAGATATTTAATAACTCGGCACCGCACCGGAGCCAGGCACCGGTGCATCTGTCTCCCTCTTCTACTCCTCCTCTGAATCCTTCTCAGACTCAACCTTCCTCATTCTTCTTCCTTCTTTATTCATTTATCATCCTTCTTCAATCCTCCTTTGTTTTTTTGCACCTCTGTCTCTTTTTTATTCGTCGAGACCCGCCCTTAATGGGGTGGTCCTAGATACACAGCTACACACGGACTTAATAACTAATTATTCGAACGTCCTCTATGACCTCTGATAACCCTTATATAGACTCCAACATTGTTATTTAGTAAACTAACTGTTTATTAACAAAGGAACGACAAGTCGTACCGCGGCTCCTTTTAGTTAAAGATTTAGAAGAATTTAAGTTGGCTTATCGGTAGTTTTAGGAGGTGAGAGGTTTACATAAGTTTTAATCGTAACATTTATTGTAGACCATTTATCAACCTCCAAGGGTTATTGTAAATTTTAAATAGAATTTCGTTATTTATGGAAAGTGAACTGGGAGAAACTTCTGTAAGTTTATATATATATATGTTTATTTAAAGTTAATTGGGTTATAATGTCTTTTTTTGATTGTAAGTTTTTATGTAAAGTTCTTCAATAATTAAGTTTTTATATACTAAGTTTTACTATTATAACAGTTTTTATATATTTAGGTTTATTAAAGTTTTTATTGTGTTTGAATAGTTTATAATAAAGTTTTATAAGGTAAAAGTTTTAATTGTATCGTTAAAGTTTTACATAAGTTATGTAAGTTTAATATGTATATACGCTATTAGCTGTAAACTGTTAATGTTCGTGGTGGATAAGGTTTTTATGTTTTAAGTTAACAGTGAAGTTTTTTATGACGTTTAACCGCAATGATCACTATATAAAAGTTTATTGTAGAATTTTAAAATAATTATCTGTCAGTTGGATATAAAACTTGTATATAAGGTTTACTATATTGGATTTATAATTATATGAAGTTCGACTAAAGTTTTATATAAAGTTATATAAAGTTTTATATAAGGTTAAAATGTGAGAATTTATATAAAGGAAAAAACAAAAGTTTTATTTTAAAGTTATTGGTAAGTTTATATGTATAAGTTCTGAATCAAAATAGGATTATCAACGTTTATCTGTAAATTTTTTTTATAAAGTTTGAAGTAAGTTTTTCTATCGTAAGTTTATGTAAAGTTATTAGAATTATATGAAGTTTATATAAGGTTTATATAAAGTTTATATAAGGTTATAAAAGTTTTATTATGGTTTACATAGAAGTTTTATTCTGTAAGTTTTAATACAAAAGTAATGTAAAGTTTGTAAAGTTCTGTAAAAGTTTAATGTAAGTTTTATGTAAACAGTTATATGTACTAGATGCCATAATTTTCATACATGAAGTTTATTTTAAAGTTTATCTCAGTTTAAGTGTAAATTTTTTAAGTAAAGTTTAAATAAGTTTATGTAAAATTGATTATAAGAGTTATATATATAAATCTTATTTAAAAGTTTATGTAAAGTTTATTTTAAAGTTTATATAAGTTTATATATACGTTTTATATAAGTTTTATAAGATATGAGAAAGTTGATGTAAAGTTTAATTAAAGTTTTTTGTAAAGTTTATGTGTAAAGTTATATAAGTTTACCAGCATAAGTTTTTGATGATTAGTTTACTGTAAAGTTTAATGTAAGTTTAACTTTAGTGTATAATACAAGTTTAGTGAAAGTTATTATAAGTTTATATAAGTTTACTACTATAAGTTTTATTTTTAAATAGTTTATATAAGTTTATAATAAAGTAACTGTAAAGAGTTGATGTAAAGATTATGTAATTTAATTTAAATTTAATATAAGTTTTATACAAGTTTATATAAGTTTATAATATAGTTTTGAAATACGTATAGATTTAAATAAGTTTATGTAAGTTTATATTTTAAAGTTACTGTAAAGTTTATTGTATAAGTCTATGTAAGTTTATGATACTAAGTTTATCTTA
>JABUQX010069034.1:0-16848 GCA_015478945.1 Trachelipus rathkii
ATATTTTATAGGTTTATTCATTTATTTTTTTCGCTGCCATAGTCAAAACCAACTTTTGGGGGCTAGCGCACCCTACCGGGATACAGGGGTTCGAGATCTCATCTACGACGAGGTGACGTCATAATAATACCTCCCTAATAGGTTTTTTTTTCTGTGTCGCTCAAACGGACAAGGCCGTTTCTAGGTAAGCTCTAGTTATGGAAAAGGTTGCTATGTTGCGGACAACTTGTTTTGTAACTACAATTGTCCTTTAGCCAAGTTGGAGTGGACTTTTATGTGCCGGTACTTAATCCTGTTGAAAGGTTCATGGTTCACTTTGAAAGACGGTCTGACCAAGTGCATGATTTTACCACACCTTTCAGAACAGTTTGCAGGTTAGCTGCTGCAGAGGTTTCAGTACGTTTTAAAAAAAAAATAGATGTTTGTGACCCCATCGTAATTCACTCCCCACCAAACCATTGCAGAAGCTGGATGATGACTTCTTTGGATTCCTGGTACAAGTGTCCTCGCATAACTTTATAGCACGATAGACAAACATATTGTTCTATATCTCATCTATAGCGATTCGAGTCTTGAAAGATTGGTCCTCTTTTCTATTCCACACGTATGTAACGTTATAACAGCACCACGGTTTTGTTTGTCGCCCCAATCCATAGTTATTAAATATGCAACTGGCAAAAAGCAGCTTCTAAGCCTAAAATGTGAAGGTTAGATATTGACACCATAAATTATGGCCTTGGATATATTAATTTCTTATCGGGCTATAGCAAATTCAATTTTGTAACAGTGTTTTCGGAAGCACTTGATATATAATATTATATAATATAATTAAAATATATATAAGACCTAATATTCTATATATATATATATATATGGTGTGTTATTTTATATATATTATTATGATATATAATATTATATATTATATAATATTATATTATATATATATATAATATATAATATATATATATATGGGTGGTTCTTAATTAAATTAACTTACCCGTGAGATTTGTTTTTTAATATCTTTGTTCATTATATGATATCTAACAATAAATATTTGAATGCTGATAAGCAGGATCAAAATATTTTAAATAGAAAAACAAAACAAAAAAAAAGAGTAATTACACAGGCCTGCAATGAACTTTTTCCAATGAAATTGTCATATTTCCATGTATTGGTGTGCTGAATTCGAAAATAACATCCATTTCCCTTCATCACGTAAGGTTTTTTCACAAATCACGTGTAATCATTTTCTTAGTTATTTTCTCTTGCAGTCTTTACAAGGCTGTGTTTACTCTAACTCGTTTAATGTTCCCAACTATAACTTATTTCATAAAGGTCTAACGAACTGTCATAATTATAAATAATAATAATTAATTCTATTATATTAATATAATAATATATTTTTATATATTAAATTATATATTAGATAGATATATATATTATAATAGTATATATATGAGTAGTATATATTATATATAAACATATACTATATATATATATATATTATATATATATTATCTTAATATTATATATATATATATATGAGGTAGGTTTTTTTCACAAGGCTTCACCTGGAAACATAATGAAGAACACAGAGCATAATGACAACCTGTTTACTCATGTTTCAACTTGTCTTTCTTGGCTAATCTAGGCTGCATCATTCTGTTTAGCTGTTCAGTGACTGAGTCTGTCTTGTATTGATTTGAGGAAAGACGTGCCTCGAAAGTGCTGAAAGTGATTATTTGTTCTTCGCGATTCCATTTCTCACCTAACCTTGTGTTCCCAATTATGATATCTAATCGTGTGTCGTTTGTCGTGGCACTTTAGTTCCCTGGACTAGTTTATTGATTGGAGCGATCGTGCGGGTTATTGAATGGTAGTTCTGAAATAAACATAAACGGAACAATGTGAAACTACACTTTCGTTTAAGACGTTATGAAGTGGATTGTGTGCATATTTTAATCGTTGTATTTATTTGTGAATAACATGGGTGACACTCGTATAGTGCCACACACCCTTTAACTTTACTGCTGGCATTTCATGGAAGACAAAACTTCTGACAGTGGGTAACAGGTAAAAAAAATTCTTTTGCTTTTGGAAGTGCGCTATGGTCTGGAGGTGGAACCCTGAGAATGTGCGATCATTGGTGATTTGCTTATTGTACTTTGCTTGTCCGTGGAATGTGTTGTCGGTTGATTAGAGGTTGAAAACAATAACGTAAGTTTCGTTACGTTCTATCCGCAATATTCCTCCTTCCGCATGCGTCCTGTTGATCATGGGTCTTGTATTTATGTACCAACCTCGCCAAGTTCGTGTTAGATGCATTCTTCGTGCGACATCTTTTGACTGACATCTGGAAGCGACAGTGGTCTGGTTACCATGAGTTTTATGTGGTACATAAGCAACGATACCTCACAATTGTTTTACACAATCCAGAATATAATATGATCTTGTGGAGGGTATATATCTACGATGGACCTGGCATTCACTTGCTACTTGAAAGAGGGAAAAATTTATGCATATAAATTTATTTCATTTTCCAATGGTATTTGAAAAAGAGAAAGAGTTTTTCTTCAATACTTCTTTAGAAAGATGAACTAGTATCTACAATGATATGTCACTGTGGGTCTGGTTTAAGTATGGTTATCAATTATTAAACGTAATAAATGTAAAGGTGGTAGGCATGGACGTTGTTTATTGATTGTCGTCGCGACATAAGTCTCACAAGGCGGTCTCTTCTATGTCAATAATGTTTCCTCAGTAACCCATTTCTCATTCGTGATTTATCTGAAAGGAACGTTACGCGAGAATCTGAGGTATCGATTTTTGTCGCAAGTTAAAAATACAAGGCCCCATATGGTGGACTTATAATGTGAGATTTGAAAGTGGATTTCCCATGCCTTTGTGGACAGCAAGGCGGGTTACACCCTAAATCCCTTGTCTTCTTGTGTGCTGGTGGGTAACACGTCGTAACATAAGCCACATTGGTATAAAAGGAGTGAGACGTGTAGGAGTAATCTGGGTTGAAATTTAGGAATAAAGAAACGTCGTGAAAAGAAAACCTTGATAGTGACTCAAAAGAACGTCTCCTGCCTCTATTCAACATCAAACTTGGCATAGATGAAGGCAGTTCACAAATAAAGCTCTCTTCTAGAGAAGGGAATCGTTTCAAATACCTATAGGGACGAGAGATGTGCCCCTACATTTTCGATGCAGAATTAAAGAGGGAGTATTTCGGTCCTGATATTCGAAAACTAATGAAAGACCCACAGTTTGAAACGAAAATGGATGTTAAAGAAAAAGTTGCATGGCTGTCATTCAAGGAAGTAGTAAGTAAGTTTCTTGGAAACAATAAAGACACAAATTTCAAGACAATCGTCGAAGATATGGTACAAAATTTCTGAGAGAACTGGGGTTTGTATCGATGGCCTTTAGCTGCACTTTCCTTCAGTGCTCAATTTGACTACTAATCTCGAAAATCTAGGAGGCTGTTAGCGAGAGCAAGGCGAGCGCTTCCACCAAGATGTGAAAGAAATGGAGAGGAGGTACCAGGGTCGCTGGAATACTAGTATGATAGCGGACTACTGCTGCGGTTTGCTTCGAGAAACTGAAGTAGCAACATATAGAAGGAAAAGTCAGAAAAGAAGCTTTCAAAATTGCCGAAAACGCTACTATGTGGCTGAGTAAGGTCTTGCGCCCTGCTATTGATTTGTAAGTTTCATTTTCATATATTTGTTTTACACACATTTTTCACCTTATAGACCTATTTACTTTCAAATTTAAATAAATGTGTTTCAATTTAAAACAATTTTAATTAACCATTATTGATAAGTATTTACTTAACGTTTTTTTCCCTTCATCGACTTGTCATTTGCGTTTTGTGAAAAATCTTACGTCTGGTAGAGACACACTGCTGTCATAATTTTAGATTTCAGTCAACATCAATAAACTCATAAGTTGTTCAACAGTTAAACTAAAAACAATTTTGCAAAAGTGAAAAAATGCAGGCCTGTGTTATTTAAGAAAATCATCGTACGTTTGGCAGCTACCAGGGAGCGAGAAAAAACAAGAGAAAAAAGTTACGGCAAAATAGATCAATCTAGGTTAGGTATAGGGTTGCTTTATCGTCGATCCATATAGGTTAGGTATAGGTTTGCTGCAGTCGTCGATCCATACAGGTCTAAGCGTTTTGGTGCTTAGGACCTCCTAAGTTCACGGTTATTGATACGCCGTGTTTGTTAGTATACGACGCAGAATCCTGTTATATTGAAAAAAAATGCAATAAGGAATGATTTCTTTAGACCCCGATCACATTATTATTTATTTACTGCCTACCCCTTAAATCTTTCACGTTTTTCTTCTTTTTGAACAACACTAAATATCCATTTTTCCTTTCTCAAGCAAAATGTACGTTTTTGCTTTCTATGTTATTTAATATTTAATATTTTCAAATTTCGTAGCTTTCTTATCAGCACTTAAATTAATTGTTAGTATCATTTACTAACAATATATGTTTTTTTTTTTTACTCATATAAAACACAAAATTCACGATCCCATGTAAACTCATAAAAGATCCTAGGGGTGAGTTACCAAAATTTTAGCAAGCGGTTTCTCCTGTTTTGTCATACAGATTTAGCTACTGGTTTTATTATCTCCTGCTTATATTTAAACAGAAACCAAAAGCAGTTGACTGCCGGTTCGCTTTCTGAAAAAAAAATTTAACAACCGGTTCGCTTTCTGAAAAAAAAATTTAACAACCGATTCGGCGAACCTATTCCAGCACCACCGTCCTCATATATATCATCTATTATTTATAGTGATATCCGCATATATATATATATATATATATATATATGTATCATTAAGATAATATACCTTTATATATATATAGCTATCTTAGTATAATAGTATAATATATATTATATATATATATAGTATTATATATAATCCTCTTGGTGACATGGGCGTTCGCAGGATTTCATTTAGGAGGGGGCAAAGGTTTTGTCATTTTATACCTTTGTGTATATTATATTATATATATATATATATATATATATATATATATATTATTATACTATTAAAATATAATATATAAAATCTATTATATATAATAGTATACTATATAGATATTCATTAATTATATATAGTATAGTAATAGTAGTATTTGCCTAAAATAATTATATTCGATTTATATTATATATATATAATATATATATATATATATATATATATATATATCTTATGAACCTCAAAAATATTAAATTTTTCTTATTTTATTTGTTGTAATATTTGAAAACGTTAAAATGATCCAACAGTTAAAAATATTAAATTTTTCTTATTTTATTTGTTGTAATATTTGAAAACGTTAAAATGATCCAACAGTTAATAAAGTAAAAATGATTGCAAAGGAAACAAAAAGTCCTAGACTTCACCTTTTCAATGAGAGCCGTGCGAGTGGAAACTGTGTGGAAATGTTTGTGGCATACTCCATGTAGGGGGTGAACAGCACCCCTAAAGGAGCAAGCAACTGGGATGGCATGAAGAAATTCTGAAGACTCCTCAGAACACTTAACCACCCCTTCGAAGCTTGTTTAGAAAAGGGAAGTAATGTGATACTTCCAATTAAAATCACAAGAAAAAGAAATACTAAGAAATATTAAGAACAGACGAAGGTTTGAGTTGTGTTTTCGAAAAGGATGTTATAGTTGCGTGGAAGATTATGTCAAGTAGAAAGATAGAGGAACTGAGTTTTTGAGGCTTTGAATGCAACCTTGTTCTCATTATCCCAATTGGAAATTCGAGAAAAATCAGTTTCTCCAAGGCTGCCCTCCTA
This sequence comes from Trachelipus rathkii, assembly GCA_015478945.1. Lineage (NCBI taxonomy): Eukaryota > Metazoa > Arthropoda > Malacostraca > Isopoda > Trachelipodidae > Trachelipus > Trachelipus rathkii. Next base: position 5,834 of record JABUQX010069034.1, read on the forward strand.
GCGCTAACTTATTGTTGTCGGGAGGGTCGTCTTTCAAAAAATTAAAAGAGTAATGAAGGTTGAAGTCGTCGGCATAGGAGAGGATAAGTGAAGAAGTAATAGAGAGAGATGATCATTAATGAAAAGTAGAAATAGAGTTGGAGATAGGACAGAACAATGAGGAACACCACAATTTGTAGATTTCAAGGATGAGCAGCGGCCGTCTACAACAGCTTTCATAGAACGACTGGAAAGGAAATCAGAACGAAAGAAAGATACCGAAAGAGGGAAGTTTAGAAATCAAAGTTTTGTGCCAGACTCTTTCGAAAACCTTCCGATATGTCCAGTACCACAGCAAAAGATTCACCAAAATGCCGAAGGGTAGAGGACCAAGAAACAGAAAGAAGAGAAAGAAGATCACCAGTAAGGCGTGTCTTACAAAAGCAATACTGGCGATCAGAGATAAGATTAGAAGAATTGAGATATTTCCAAATCTTCCTATTATTATAAGATTCCTATTATTATTATTATAAGATTCCTATTATTATAAGATTAGAAGAATTGAGATATTTCCAAATCTTCCTATTAAGGATAAATTGCAAAACATTAGAAAGAAGAGACGTTAAAGGGATGAGAAGATAGTTTGAAGGTTGAGAGGGGGGTTCCCTTTTTTCGCCACAGGCTTTTCGAGCGCAAGTTTCTTGCAGGAAGAATACTATCAGGACATTACGCCTTCTTAGTATTAAGCTCATAGAGAGAGACGAAATAATATCTCTTGAATATATATATATATATATATATTATATATATATATATATATATATATATATATATATATTTTATATAATATATATATATATATATATATATAATATATATATATATATAATATATATAAGTATATATTATATATATATAATATAATATTAGTATTAATATATATATATATATATTATATATATATATACTATATATATATAATATATATATATATATAATACAGGGTGTTTCAAGACCTTACCGACAAATTGATAGGGTTGATAGGTTGTGTGTAGGTCAAACATTTTCGTTAAATGAACCATCTCACCCGATGCCCCTAGAGGGGTGTATTAGCATCGGACGAGTTGCGCCGAACATGTAGCACATGTAGTTAAAACAACAATGAAACACGTGTACAGACATACGTATTTATTATTAATGCGGTTACAATGTATGTTCAAAGTGTCGACCTTCTTCGCGGGCACACGCCTGATATCGATGTAGCAACGACAAAGCAACTCTGTCGAGCACGTGTGGGTCCTGGTTGATGAGGTTGAATGCTTCCTGTATTCTGTACAGTAGATCCGCTGTATTGACTACGGGCTTCGCATACACGATACCCTTAACGTGCCCCCATAGGTAGGAGTCAAGGGACGTCATATCCTGTGACCGCTGTTGCCAGGCAACGGGTCCCCCCCCAGCCTATCCATTGTTCGTCGAAGTCGACCGTGAGCTCTGCCTGAGCATCGTTGCAGAAGTATGGGGGGGCCCATCATGCTGGAACCAGATATGCGGTCGCACGGCCGGATATCGAATCCCAAGCTGGTCCTACAAAGTAGTCTGCAGGAACTGTAGGTACACCGCACCTGTTAGCCTTTGCGGCAGAACGACGGGACCTAATAGGTTTTGGCCAAAAATACCTGCCCAGATGTTGACGGAGAACCGGTGTTGGTCATAACGTACGGCTATAGCATGCGGGTTCTCGTAGTCCCATACGTGGCAATTCCTGGAGTTGAAATAGCCGTTCCGGGTAAAGATCGCCTCATCTGTGAAGAGGACGTATCGGGGGAAGGCAGCATCCTGTGTAGACTGCCGGAGAAATCACCGTACAGAGTCCAGACGTGGTGCGTAGTCGGCAGACCCCAAGGCTTGTACCCTGCACAGGTGGCTCGAATGGAGGTGGTACCTCCGCACGATTCTCCACACTGTGGGGTGGCTTACGTGCATAGCATGCGCCACACTACGCGTGCTGGAGGACCGGTTGTTAATAAACATCTCGACGACGGTATCCTCTACGAGCGGTATCCGCACAGCACGAATGCCACCACCGATGCTGCCATAACGGAGGGTACCCGTCTCCCGCAGGCGTCGTACTACGGACGCAAACGTTGTATGGTGAGGATGTCTTCTGTTGGGGTGCCGTTCCACGTAGGTGCGACGGGCCCCATGTCCATTCCCCTCGTCTCACCATAACACATCATCATGTCTGTGAGTTCAGAGTAGCTGTACCTCATGTTTATAGCAACACGCACTGCACTATAAAGTAACAACGGGTACCGTATAACTACTACCCACGTGTATAGGACCTCTACACATCACGTACACATGTCGGTCTGCGCACGTCTTCGGATGCGCTATCCCCCTCTGCACATTGTCCTCGTTAAATGTTCTATTAACTAAAAAGTTTCACCTACACGTAACCTATCTTACCTTTTGAAACATTACCTATTTTGAAAACACCCTGTATATATATATATATAATATTATATATATATATATATATATATTATTATTATATTATATATATATATATTATATATATTATATATATATATAATATATATATATATATAATATATTAATATATATATATATATATATATATATATATATATAGAGAGAGAGAGAGAGAGAGAGAGAGAGAGAGAGTCTGGCACAAATCTTTGATTACCAAACAACTTCCCTCTTTCTGTATTTATCCTTTTCTCTGAATTTTTTCTCTAATATCCTTTCCCGTCGCTCTGCCGCAGGTATGATAGATGGTCACCATTCATCCTTTAAATATAGTAAGATAGTTGTGTTTCTCATGATTATGTTCTATGTTCAAATCTTCTGTTTTCCATCAATGATCCTCTCTCTGTCACTTCATCACCTATCCACTCTTACGTTGACGATTCCACACTTTGTTACTCCTTTCACTCTATATGTACCTGGCTAGAAGGACTGCCCTGGAGCAACTGACCTCTGATCTGGTAGTTTTCAATGCCTCAAAAACTCGGATCCTTCACCTATCTCTTTAACAGAATGTTGCACTTAACTATAACATCTTTAAGAACGCAATTCAAGCCTTCTTCTTTTCTTAATATTCTTGGTATTTCATTATTTTGTGATCTTTCTTGGGAAAATTACTTTACTCTTCTCACTAAACAAGCTTCTAAGAGATTGGGTGTTCTACAGTTGCTTGCACTGTATAGGGAAGTTGCTTGTCCTTGTATGATCGAGTATGCATCGAATATCTGAGAATGTTCCACGTTCCACTCACACAGTCTTTTTGATAGTGTGTAGTCAAAGATTTTTCGTCTTCTTAACTCTCTTATTCTTACCACAGTATAAATGTTCTCACTCGATCTTACTGTTATTTTCATTTAATCTTTTAAAGTGTCCGCTAATCTCACTCCTTTCCTTTATTTTACAACTCCACCAATTAGGTCTCAACTTATGCTACTAAATATTTCAAGAAATTTACTTAAACTTTTCTCACATTTCAAAAGCTTTTTATTTTTTCAAATTCTTTATTTTTGTCAATGCTCTAACTTTGCAATATATTTATAATTTTTCAAATATAAATATTAATCCTATTTTTCAGAAATGGTGATTCAGCCAATACATTTTATCTTCTTTGTTTCTAATCGTTTAACGTTGAAGTTTTTTCTTCCTTGGAGGTTAACACTTAACAACTTGCTGAATGAATTTAAAAACTATCCATAGTGCGTTTCACATACTTTTAAAACTAGCAGCAATAACATTTGTACCAAACTCTAAAAATAGTTTTCGCTAAACTGAGGTTGCTCTAAAGATTAACAAAAATGTGGTTGTTCTGCATTTTGTACAATTTTAAATCACGTTCGTAAACCTTGCTCAAGTCCTTGGTGTGAGCCTTGCCATGGTCCTCTGTTCTCAATTAAGGATACAGTCCACAAATTACGTAACGATTTAGAAAAAAAGGGGAGCTTTGACTTTTAATCGTAGTGTAATAATATATCTAGAATTAAAAATCTATATTTTAATAGTATTACAAAAGGGTGGGGGGTATATTTCGGATGTTTTACTCATAAAGGAAGATCTTTTTAGCTTAAATAAATTAAATGTTATATGAGAGAAAATTCAAAGCCAAAAATAAAAAAAAACTTTTGTTCAATTCAAAAATGATTGCATAATCGATGTTGCAAATATTATTTTGCAACAAGTTGTCCTTAAATATTTTGCATATCTTTTATTTTCACTTTTTGAAACTGAAACTTTTTTCTGATGGTTTACATTTTACAAGGTTACAAGGGAGTGGGATTGGAGCTAAAAAATAACTATTTTCCGTTGGTTTGTGTCGATATAGTTTGTATCGATACTTAAAAGTCTGTGAATACTGAATATTGACGACGACAACAATGGTAAAGGTGGTGGATCAAAATATCGATTATGCCCTTTTGATATTGGCGATATTTCTTTTCTCTTCTATTAGCGGTTCTTTTAAAATATATATATTCACTTTGCTTACCAAGTTTTTAAAAAGTGTTAAATATAGACATTTAATATATGCAATTTTTGTATAGCAACAAGAATTTAGGTTATTACAATCTTAGCCGTCGAGTAGAGATTTAAAACTTAATATACCTTATTACCCTATCCTGTTTGATGGATTTTTTATTGTGCCAATATCCACGGAAAAATGATTGATAATTTTTCAAAGGATTTTTATATTTAAAACGTGTTTTGTTGCCTTTTGGAAACTGTCCAGTGAATATAATTATAGTTAAATATTTTACTAATTCGAGGAAGTGAAAGTCTAATGTGATGTGTAGGTTAAATACATACCTCTATATTAATTTTTATTATCCTATAAGATGTGAAAAACTCATACCAGAATATTACTGGTAAGGCTTCACAAGGGCACAGTTTTGTAATTTAAATATTTTCCAAAACTATAGTAGAGTCTAGTAAGTTTTAAATAGGAAATTGGTAATAGTAGCGCAGTGGGGCTTCACCCCCAATGTTATTATTCTATATTTGAATCAGTGTATATTTTCTGAAAAAATTTTCTAAGTTCAAAAAAATTTCTAAGTACAGAAAAGTTAAAGTTAAGTAAAGTTTTTTAAGAAAATTCTTTAGTGGCAAACTTCTGGAATTATGCCAGAAGCTTGCCACTAAAGAATTTTCTTAAACTTTACTTAACTCAACTTTTCTGAACTTAGAAATTTTTTTGAACTTAGAAAATTTTTTCAGAAAATATACACTGATTCAAATCTAGATATTTCCCCCCCCCCCCAATTTTTATAAAATGGATATACTCTAAAAAAAATAATGTGGCAGTCTCTTTAGGAAAAAAAGTTACAGCCTCTCAAAGTTGTTAAAGCTCCCATAGACTTTTCATTTTTGATCCATCCAGGTTAGGTCTTATTTCAGGCCCTCTAATTCAGGTTTTGATAAGTTTTGTTAGGTATACACAGAGGAAATCTATGTAGAATTAACAAATCCTAACCTGAACTGGAATGGCCCTAAAACGGGCATGAGGCCTAATTTTTCTTATAAGAAAGCTTATGGGAAAATTTTAAACTTTGAGAGGCTGTAACTTTTTTTCCTAACTACTTAAATTTTTTTTTTAAGCTTCATTATTATTTTTTTGAGTAGCCTAGCTAATATCCTGTGATTTAAAAAAAAATTTTTTTATAAGAAAATCTTATGAGTTTTAATAACTTTGAGAGGCTGTAACTTTTTTTCTTAGAGACCGCCACATTTGTTTGTTTTTGTTTTTTCTTCATTATTATTTATTTAGAGTATATCTGATTTTTAAAAATATGGGGTGAAGCCCCTCTGTACTACTATTATTAGGAAATTTAATATATATTAAAAAAATATTTGACTATTTTTTATTAAAATTAAGGTATTTGAAGTGTATATGTAACCTGTTAAGGTAATAGTAGCGTAGTGGGCTATCACCCCCGATTTTTCTGAAAATCACAGGATATACCTACTCTAAAAAAAAAATAATGAATAGTGAAAACAAAAATTGGGGGTCTCTTTAGGAAAAAAAGTTACAGCCTCTCAAAGTTTTGTTTTTTGGTAATGTGTAGGTATTGAGATTGGTGAAATTTATTATGACATAAACTGTATATAAATATTGCAGAAAATCTCACTGATAGCAATTTTTTGTTAGCATTTAGGTAGCTGGACAAGGATTTGATACCTCATTTTTGTGAGTAGAAAAAAATCCTAATTCTTAGTGAGCGAAAAGACTAGAGCACTTTAATCCATTTAACTATCATGATATATATATAATATATATATATAATATATATATCAATATATATATTTATATATATATATTATATATATATATATATATATATATATATATATATATATATATATATATATATATATATATATATATATCGTATAATTTTTTTTTGACAAAATTATATAAATTGTCAGAGCTCATGGAATGTTAGAGTAATAAATGGCGAGGGATGTGATGGATATATTTAGAAATAATTTGACTTGCTTGCTATGATTGAAATAAAGATGAATGGATGCCTAGAAGATGAGTGATGTATGGTGAAATATGTGTATGTTGGAGGGGAGGGAAAGTTGTGGTTCTGATGAGTGACCTGTGGCACAGAGCTATGGTTGATTTTGATTGTGGGAGTACTAGAATATTATTGGTTAAATTTAAGTTTAGGTCAAGTTATGTGTGGGTGTAACATATGGTCTAGATTTGAGGTTGATGTAGAAGAGTGACTTTCTAGAATCTGAAATGACGCTTTGGATGGGGTGAGTAGTTCACTTCAGATTAATTATGTTGGGCAACTTGAATGGTTGGATAGGTGATCAAAAAAAGAATGGTGTAATAGGTGCTGCCTTTTAGGGTTGCAGGAGAAAATGAGAATGGTAGGAAGGTGATTGATTTCTCTGAAAGAGTTGTGTGTGTAATTAATACATTTTTCAAGCATAAGCGTATTCATAAGTATAAGTAGGGCAGTGTAGGTAGAGATGGTATTGAAGTGAAGAGTAGGATTGATTTTGTTGAAGATGTTGAAGTATGTTGGATATTTAATCAGCGATGAGGTTGGGGATGGGAATATTAAATCATTAAGTTGTTTTATATAAGATTAAGTTATTGGGGCGGGGATGGCGAGGAAAGAGAAGTGGGAAGAATTAAGTGAAGATTCCATTAAAAAACATAAGACCATACATAAGAAATAAAGATACAGTAAGAAGCTACATGGGCCTATCAGGACTGTCCCAGTCAAATTAAATATTTATCAACCATGTACAACCTACACTGCACCCTAAAGCTTGTCAATATCCTAAACAAATTCAATTATAATATATATGCCACTACCAAAAGCAAAAGCTATAGCTAAGGTACATGCTAACCACACTACAAGCTTTAATAAGTTTGTCATACTGGTACTTACTACATGCAATTTTATATTAACTAACTAAAAACTCATCAATTTGGCTTGGTCAAAATATACTAAAGATGCCCAAACCATCCATATATATATAGGCTATATATATATATATACGGTATATACCTTTCCAACCCTTTCTTAAATGGGGATGTGTGACCACACTTGCAAATAAATCGGTTGAATCACTTAAATGAGAGCAAGATGAAACTGAACAAATCTGAACACAAATGAAAGAAGCCTTTATTAGTAGTGCAAGAGAAGTATATATATGGGTGTGCTTAATAAAATAGGAAGTAAGAATGTCAATAGTGAGTGGTAGAATGAAAAGGTGATGAAAGCAATTAAAAGTAAGAAAGCAGTGTGGTTCAATGTGCTTACAGTCAATGATTTCTCAAAAGAAAGGTGTCTGGAAATATAAAAGGAGGGTAAAAGGAAGACTAAAAGTTGCATACATATTAGGAAAAAAAAAAATAGGTAAATGAACAGTTTGAAAGAGGATGAATAGGGACTTAAAGGGAATAGGATGCTATTCTGGAAGGAAGTACAAAAGGTTAAGAGTAAGGAGGATTTTCTTAAAATAAGGATGATACTTTCATGATTGATGAATGGGTGTGAGAAGAGTATGGAAGGAACACTTCAAAAAATCTGCAATAACATTGGCAGTAATAAATGGGTAATAGTGAATGTGTCTAGGTTTGATGGTGTAAGAAGAAATAGGTAGAGTGAGAAAGTTGAAGAATGGTAACTCAATAGGTTTGAATGGAATTACTGGTGAAATGATCAAGAATGAAGGCAAGATTGTGATTTACTGGATGTAGTTGTGTAGCAAATAGTTTTTGGAGGGTATACCTAGTTCCATAGGATTGGAGGAGAGCAGTAATAGTACCCTTATATAAGGGTAAGAGAGATAGGGGAACTGTAGGAACTATAGGGGTATTATTTATTGAATTGTAGGGAAAATATATGCTGGTATTTTGGTTGAAAGTGCAAATGGATTGATTGGCAAAGAACAAGGTTTATTTAGAAGTGGTAGATGATGTGATGATCAAAATTTGACATTGAAACAAAAAAAAAATTTGTATTTAAGTTTTATTAACTTGCAACAGGCATATGACAGGATTAATAGGAAAGTAGTAGGGTACTGAATGGAATCAAAAGTATATACAGTGATAGTGAAGTGTGTCTAAGAATAAATTGGAGTGTAATGTGAATGGTTTATTGTTAATAGTGGAGTGACACAGGGATGTGTTGTCTCCATTATTATTTAATTTATATGGCTGGGATGATGAAAGAATTAGAGGTAGGAGTGGTAGATGAATCTGTTAGACTGATGGAGAATGGAAGTGAGTGGAGGGTACCCTGTTTATTGTACACTAATGATCTGGTTTTGTGTGGTGAATCTGAAGAAAGTTTGAGAGGATTGGTAGAAGGGTTTGGCAAGGTATGTAAAAGGAAGGGTTTGAAAGTAAATCTAGATAAGGGTAAGCTGATGGTGAGGAGTAATTGGAACATATCTAAAAACCTAATGAATTAAGAATTTTAGGGCAACAAATAATACACAAATCATAAAAACAATATTTCTATTAAATAACGGTATGCAAAAAATACACAAACCTTGTAAAAAAAAATTTTTTTTTAAGGCAAATGATATATAAAAAATATAAGCAAAAGAAATAAACAGTGTGTCAAAAATGACATTCTCAAAATTAATATGGAAAATATAGGCACAATAATAGTATTGTAATAGCAACATTACTAGAGCAGGTTTCCCATACTTACAAATATTAATAATACTACCAAGGTGCAAAAATATAGTCACAACCAATTTATCCCGATCTTATTAATATATGAGCTGTTGGGATCTTTCACTTATTTAGGCACACCTTTATAAATAAAGGTAATAGCTACAGGAAAAGAGCCTGACCAGTGAAACTTTGCTTACCTTAAGGTGATTCCTGATTTTACTTGGCTCTTATGAACTCTCCTCCTTCTGGAGTTAAACCACCAATCCCGCCAAAACTGCTAATTGAGCGATAGACACCTTAAATGGATGAAAATACCACAATGGAAAATACATGGAGACATCAGGCAGTCCCAGCGAAAACCAACTCCATGCAATTCCTAGTTTCATAAAAGAAAGCAAACTTGTCCTAAAACTGCGAATACTAAAGCTTCAATGATGAAGTGTCGTCATGGGAACCATCACACAAATAGTAGGCAGTCCCAGCGAAAATATAACTCCAAGCAAATTTGACTCTTATAAAAAATTAGTAAGGCAAAATTATCAAATACAAATTATACAGTAATAATTACGCTGCCAAAGCAATGCAGTATAAATTTTACTGCCAAAGCAGCACAAATATCAAAATACAATAAACAGTAAAAATTTACAACCCTACTGCCAAAGCAGCATAAAATATAATAATTCTGCTGCCGAAGCAGCAGTATACCAAAGTAACACATTGAGCGTAAACATATAAAACAAAAATAATTGTTATGAACACAAACCTTACAAATATAAAAATTTAGTAACGTTCTACAAAATAATTTCAAATATAAAATACATATCACAGCAAAATACATATCATAGTTTAATACATATCACTGTTAAATACATATCACAATTTAATACATATCACAGTTTAATCTATAATATAATAAAATTCAACAAATTAATAAAAGGGGTTTAAAACCAATAATAATAAGTCAATAAGTGCGAGTACAAAATATAAAGTATATAAAGGAAAAGTATATAAAGAGAAGTAGTAGTAAGATAAGCTTTTTCTGCTGCCTCACATCGACTTTGTACCCCCTTCCTTTAAATTTTGAGGCAGCAATATATAATTTTTAAGATTAACAACTTTATACTGTATACATATTTGTATACCGGTATATATTTACATATATTAAGAATCAATGTAAATATCATATTTAAAAATCACAAACCAAATGTAGCATGTTTATACACTTGTAAAAACAATATATTGCTGCCTCAAAATTTAAAGGAAGAAGAGGGTACAAAGTCGATGTGAGGCAGCAGAAAAAGTTTGATCTTACTACTACTTATTCTCTTTATATAGCTATATACTTTCCTTTATATACTTTATATTATGTACTCACACTTATTGACTTATTATTTGTTTTTAACCCTTATATTAATTTGTTGAATTTTATTGTATTATAGATTAAACTGTGATATGTATTAAACTGTGATGTGTATTTAACTGGTATGTATTAAACTGTGATATGTATTTTGCTGTGATATGTATTTTATATTTGAAATTATTTTGTAGAATGTTACTAAATTTTTATATTTGTAAGGTTTGTGTTCGTAACACCATTATTTAAGTTTTATATGTTTACCCTCAATGTGCTACTTTGGTATACTGCTGCTTCGGCAGCAGAATTATATTTTATTTTATGCTGCTTTGGCAAGTATGGTTGTAAATTTTTATTATATTTTGATATTTTACGCTTTGATATTTTATGCTGCTTTGGCAGTAAGATTTTATTATACTACCAGCAGCAAAGTTGTTTTATTTTCTAATATTTTGATATTTGTACTGCTTTGGCAGTAAAGTTTATACT
>JABUQX010069035.1:0-2500 GCA_015478945.1 Trachelipus rathkii
TATGTTACATATATATATATATATATATATATATATATATATAGTTATCAGAGGTGGGCGTTCTCAGTAATTTAAGTCCTCGTATTCCAAGTAATTCCGCAATTGCACCACCAAAAATTGGTGGAATTGCGATTGATAATTTGAAAAGTTGGAATTGCAGTTTTTTTTTTTTTTTTTTTTTTTTTTTTTACAGTTAACACCACTCACTCACGGCAGAGCCCCAACGCAGGTTCAATTTTAAGTCTGAGCAAGACGGAGTTAAGAAAGAACAGCTCACACTCACACGCCCGACCAGTGACGAACCTGGGTCTCTCGCTTAGTTGGACGAGTGCTCTACCGCTGAGCTACCGGAAGCTATTTGGTGTTTGATCCATTCTTTCTTGACTATGCGAAGAAAATCTTCATACAAGCCGACTGCGCCGAATATCCATTCTTCATATGATCTTGCATGTAGCTTTATCCAAACTTCACTGGCCAGAATTACATGATGAATTTTTACACTATTTTTCAAACAAATTTTAAAATAATTCAAAAGAACCGAGTTGAAAATTTTGCAGCTCCACAACTAAAATTTTATCGAAATATAAAATGATGTTTCTTTCACTAAAGTTTTATAGGCAAATTTATTAATTTGTTAAATTTTTTGTTTCAATAATAATCTGGCCAGGACCACTGTGAAAACATTCTCTTTTTCTAATCCTGAGATTAATCAAGCTTTAGCTGAAGCTTTTCCATCTTTCAATCTTCAGGCTTCTTCTCTGGTGTCTTCGGTTTCTTCTCTTTATTTTCTTCCTTTCTATTTTTTAATATGTCCATCTTCGACGACAGTCGGATCATATATGTAATATTAATATAATAATAATAATGCCTAAATCATTCCGCAATTTAATTCCGCAATTCCACAATTCCTCAATTAGAGGTCTACAAACCCTAAGATTTTTTTGTTTTTAATCCCTAAATTTTAAAAACAATGTACAATATACTAAGGCATGTATTAGTCTTAGATATGTACAAAAATAGTTTGGCAAATAAAAATAATTTCATTTAATTTGGACATTTTGGTTACATATATATATATATATATATATATATATATATATTTATATTTATATATATATATATATATATATATATATATATATATATATATATATATATATATATATATATATATATATATATATATATATATATATATATATATATATATATATATATATATATATATATATATATATATATATATATATATATATATATATATATATATATATATATATATATACCTAACCTAATTGTAATTACTAATTAGTCATTGTTATTGTCCTCCTCCTCCTCCTCCTCCTCCTCCTCCTCCTTCTCATCCCACTGGCACAACCTAGAAACACGATCCTCTGAAGAGTTCTGGGAGAACGAATTTTGAGGCCTAATGGAAGAAGAAGATGCTAGTTCTACTGAAAGAGCAAAAACCCTACCTGAGAGTGTTTAACTCTAGGACTGGCGTTGGAAACCATTGCTCGGAGAAATGGTTCTCTAGAGTGCTCTAGGGTTAAGAGTTTCGGGCCAGAAGAAGATGCAGGACCAACTGACAGGGCGAAAGTCCTTCCTGGGAGATGTTATATATATATATATATATATATATATATATATATATATATATATATATATATATATATATATATATATAAGAAGAAGGAATATATATATGTTATATATATATATATATATATATATATATAAAACAAGTTTATAAAAAAGATGTTTGAAATTATATAAGGAGAAAAGAAAAATACTAAAAGATGCATACGTAGGAGAAAAAAAAAGATGTAAATGAAAAGTTGTAAGGAAGATGAATGGGGACTTACATGGAATAGGAACCTCTTCTGGAAGGAAGGAAAGGTTAAAAATAAGAATAAGAGGAGTCTGCTTAGAATAATTAATAGAGATGGTGTTTCGCAACTGATAAAATGGATGCGAGGGGAATGAGGAGGAAACACTTGAAAATCAAAAGTGTGTGTATAACATTGGTGAATAATGAAGTGGTGATGATAGTGAATGTATGTGGGTTTGATGGTGCAAGGGAAATAGATATATTGGGGATGAGTTGGTAATCAGTAGGGAGTAGGTAATGGGTAGAGGAGAAAGTTGAAGAAAGGTAAATCTGCAGATATAGATGAAATGCTGGTGAAATGATCAAGAACGGAGGGAGATGGTGATTGATTGGATTTGAAAGTTGTGTAACAAAGCGTTTATGGAGGGTATAGTTCCGAGGGATTGGAGGAGAGCAGTAATAGTAACCTTATATAAGGGTAAGGGAGATAAGGGTAACTGTAGTAATTATAGGGGAATTAGTTTATTGAGTGTTGTAGGGAAGATATATGCTGGTGTTTTGGTCGAAAGAGTGCGTCGAGTGACTGAAGGACTGATTGGTAAAGAACAAGGTGCGTTTAGGAGTGGTAGAGGATGTGTGGATCAAATCTTTACATTGAAACAAATGATT
>JABUQX010069035.1:22500-33228 GCA_015478945.1 Trachelipus rathkii
TCAACAGCCTTTCCAGAAGGGCCTGAAGAGTTAAAATTATTTGGTTTAAATTTAAAGACCAAAATTTGGCAGGGAATTAGCTATGATGAGTTTTTATCGACTTTGCATGAGAGGTTATGTATGTTAGGTCCTTTAGCGGAGAGCCAAAAGATATCCTTTGCCAAATCCATGATATCTTCTAAATTAGAATCAGAAGCCCGCCATTATCTATTACGTGATCCGAGTTTTTCTAGGTATGTAAAGCTGGAGGATTTCTTATTACAATTAAGAATCTTTCTCCAACCAGACGATCAGTACAACATCTTTGATCTTTTATTACAGTTTATGACCTGCCAAAGAGACAGAGATATGACATTCACTGATTTTATTTTAGAGTTAAAGAATAGGCTTTGGAAGTACCAAAGTAAATTGTTCGATATTGTCGGAGAAGCAGCTTACACATCTAAACAGGTCAATATTATGGTTACCACCAAGGTATTGGAAAATGTTTCTGAGAGAAGGGATGAAGAGAGGTTAAAGGAGAAAATACTGAAAGTATTCGATGCAAACATAAGTCTGGTTGAGTTTTTAGAGAAGTTTGCACAGATTTCCAGAGGAGTTTTATTAAAAGCTAGCCAGAGAAGACAGATGGAGTATCGAACAACCAAGGTGTTTTTGGCCAAGGAAGAGCCTGAAGGCCGGCAAAAGACTGAGTATAGCAATTCTCGTAGGAAACCAAGGGAATCCTTTCACAAACAGAAGTATGATTATAAGAAAAGGGTAGAAGTCAAGCCAGACAACACCTCTCGATAGAAAAGAGAAGAAGTAATGTCAGAATTCCTCTTCCGAAAGAAAGGAGGAGCTTTTAGAAGAATGACTGATGATGAATTAAAAGAATACGATTCTTGTTTTCTATGTGCGGCCATAGTACACCTTTGGAAGATGTGTAGATGGGACTCACCATACTGCCGTTATTGTAGAAAACCCCATAAACGGGGGTCCACAGCAGATTGCAAAGACGCCCCTCCATAGCGGCCGTTTTCAGAAGTTAATCAGATGGTCATTCGGTTTAATAGTGCAGAAGATTTCGAGAAGGGTTTGAAAGCAAAGAGATGGGAACACCCAAGAGTGGAAACGAAAGGTCAGAGAACCTTCTCAAGGTGTAAAGAAGAATATAGGTTCCGCGTAGGGAATGGAAAGAAGAATACGAGAGTTTACGTGGCTGATAGTCAGTTAAGAGACTCTGATTTGAGTGAAGAAGAAGAGAGGGAAGAGTTGACCTCTGAGAGAGGCTTTTTCAACTCAAATGGTCAAGTTGATCAGGGAAATTTTCGCCAAGAAGCAAAAACAGGAAGGATATGAGAAGAAAAGTTAATGAACAGGTAAATAGCCGAGAAACAGATAAGAGAATAGATAGTGCATTCTTTCAGGAAAGCAACGAGCGACCTTTCAAATTGGGCCATCACTTTTATGCTAATGTTTACCTCGCACCCACCATAGGTGAAGAGGAGGTTAAGGCATGCGTCTTAATCGAATACGGCTCTACCATTTCGCTCATTACGCCAAAGCGGCTAAGAGAGCTAGAAGAAGAAGGAAATTTTAAGATACCCCTTCAGGCCACAGATCTCATTGAGCAGGGAGTAGATAATCACCACACTAAATTAAGAGGAGAGGTCCAATTATATCTCCGAATGCACGAAAGATATTACCTCACCACGTTTCAGATGAGCGAAGTGAAGGGTGATCCCAGTTGGGATGTGTTACTAGGTAATAATATTTTCGCTAATTTACCCATAACTTTAGATATATTTTCTTCCAAGATGTCAATTTAAGAAGGTAAGGTAGTGGACATACCTGTTTTTGCCAGACAAGGCTCATATTTAATTAGGGAATATACAGATGGAGGTCTCCGACAGGTAAGGGACCCCACTCTGTTCGGAACCTCCCTAAGTAGGCAACAGTTGCCCAAAGAAAAGAAAGTTAGCTTCACATCGAGCGAACCTTTTCATAGCCAGTCATGTATGGACAGAGGTCTCCAACAGGTAAGAGGGACAGCTCAGTCCAAAAACCCTTTAAGTAGAAGACAGCCCTCAAGCGGTAGGCTGCAGCCCAGAGGAAGAGAAGAGAGATGTGCCTTGAACGAAACCCCTCAAGTCAAATCAGACATGATAAGAAGAACAGGGTTGGAGACAAAAGATTCTCAACCTTCTAACTATCATAGCTCTGAGAACCAAGGAGTTAGGCCGAAGTGTAAGTCCACTTCTTCTAAAATAAAGGAAAATTTGAGTCAAACTGAAAAGATAGAGTCTTCAGCGAATCCAACCCATACCAAAGATGGTTATTTGATGGTTGATGAAGAAGTTAAGATTGATTTGAGGATCATTGAAAATACTTTCTTGCCAGCGCAGTCTTCTGGTCATTTGAGAGTTAGGCCCGAAACTCAGGATAGTTTTGAATTAGAGAGAATGTGTTTGATGACACCAGCTCTTACTAAAGGCCCTCTCTATATAGCTAACACGGTAAGTCCCGCGCGAAATAATACAATTGTGCTCAGTTATATAAACTTGAGTGATCAACAAGCTTATTTGAGAAATTGATTGTATTTAGGGGAGAGTTACCCCATTATAAGTTTCAATAGTGAACATGTTGAGTTAGGCCCAGAGTTAAGAGGACAGAGTAAGCTACTAACCTCCTCCAACGTAGCCACATGTTCCAAAGGTCTCTCCAAAGCGGAGTTAAGACAAGTTTATAGGGAAATCATCGAACACAAGAGGTCAAAAGAAGATGCTGAGAATAGTGTCTTAGAGAAGCCAGAGTATTTGGAAGACCTTCTCGAGCTTTTGATGGAGTTCAACGATGTATTGGCATTAGACGAGGATACAGTTCCCGTTTGCCCCCTTCAGCAGTTCAAGATAGAGCTACTCCCTGATGCACCAAAAGTTATTTTTCATAAGCAGTACCGGTTACCGCACAAGTATCTTCAAGATATAGAAGATTTTACAGATGCGGCGTTAAGAAATGGATATATAAAGGCTTGTTACAGCCCACATAGCTCACCATTATTAGTAGTAGCAAAGAAAAACTCCTCAAAACCTAGGGTTTGTATTGACTACCGTTACTTAAATTCGTACAGCGTACAAGACGTCTTTCCTCTACCTAGCATTGAAGAGATATTTACGTCGCTAGGAGGCAGTGCAGTCTTCTCCTCAGTAGACCTCATCGACGCGTACAACGCATTAAGCGTTGAGGAAGAGACACAAAAGCTGATGGCATTTAGAGCTAGAAAAACCTCTTTTGCCCCACCAGACTCATGTTTGGACATAAGAACGCACCCTCGGTGTATGCTAGGGTGATGTAAAATGGCCTTGAATCACCTCCTAGGACCCGTTGCACAGGTGTATCTTGGGACGACGTCCTAGTGATGTGCAAAAATGTAAAAGAGCACTTTCAAAATCTGAGGAAAGTTCTAATGGCATTTCGATAAAATAACTTGAGGGTAAAACTGTCCAAGTGTAGCTTCTTACAGTCGTCAGTCCTTAATTTAGGTTTTAAGATAGGTAGAGATGGAATCTCCCCAGACCCAGCGAAGGTCGAAACCATGAAAAGTTTTATCCCTCCTACAAATGTCAAGGAGACACAGAGTATCCTCGGTTTCTTCTCCTATTTTTGCTTTTTAAAAGAGAATTTTGCAGTAGTTGCACAGCCTTTGTACGATCTGGTGAAGAAGGATGTCCAATTTATATGGACAGAAAAGCACCAGGAGGCTTTTGATACTTTAAAAGATAAGTTAATGGTACAGCCTCAGTTAACATTTCCCGATTACTGTAAAGAATTCTTTGTAAATACTGATGCCTGTGACTACGGCATCGGGGGCGTGTTGTACCAGCTTACAGATGATGGAAGAGAAAAGCCCCCTTCATTCGTTTCACGTGTGCTCCGAGGTAGTGAGAAAAATTACGATTCGATCGAAAAGGAGTGTTTGGCCTCGGTGTTTTGCTTACAGAAGTTTAAAAACACCATCTTCGGCTATAAGGTGACTATTATCACCTATAACCAATCTCTTTGTTTCATCTTCCGCAACAAGCAACAGACCGGTAGGTTGGCAAGATGGAATTTATTAGTTAACAGCTTTTCCCCCACCATAGTGCACAAGAATGGGAAAAACAATGTCCCTCCAGATTATTTGAGTAGACACCCAGCGCCTAATGTTTTCTTTATACAGGATGTACGTGATGAGAAAAGACCCTGTTTGCCCCGAAAAGATTTCGTCCTGACGAAGGAGACGTTTAAAAGAGAACAAGAAAAATGTCCAAGATTGGGTAAATTAGTACAATGGGCTAAAACCAATCCCAAAGGTTACCCCCACATTTTAATTAAAGATGTTTTATATTACGCAACTCAGTCAAAGTCCTATCTCATCCAAGTCCCCGACAGTATGATCTTCACCGTGATAGATCAGTGCCACGCTTCGCTAAGCAGCGGCCATGGTGGAAGGTTAAGAACAGAAAAGAGAGTGGGAGAAAAGTATGTTTTCCCCCATCTCGGTAAATTAGTAAAAGAGTATTGTGCGCAATGCGTGTCTTGTGCCAAGGCGAAAGGCCCCAAACCCCCTTCTGCAGAGATCAATAGATGGCCTTTGCCTTACACACCGTTTTCACGAGTTGATGTAGATAGTATTGGAAAGCTTCCAACTTTTACAGAATCTGGAGCTCAATACATTTTAGTATTCCGAGATGTGCTCACCCGGTATGTAGAGTTAGTGCCTTGCAGGACAAGGACAAGAAAAGAGTTTGCCAGAGCACTACAGGAGAGAGTTATATGTAGGCATTCCGCCCCCCACGTTCTTGTGTCAGATAATGCCCTTGAATTTACGAGTGAGGCGTTCAAGGACTTATGTAAAGCTTGGAAAATAAAAAAGGTGAATATTCTGCCTTACAAAGCTTCCCAGAACGGAGTAGTTGAAAGAATAAACTCCGACATTGAGTCTTTCCTACGACACTACCTGAAAGACAACCACAAAGATTGGGATAAGTATATCAGTTTTGCCCAAATCGCTATCAATTCTGCTTATAATCGATCGATCGGATCCTCCCCCCACTTCCTGTTACATGGCTATGTAAAGAGATTGCCTTATGAATTGCCTGACTATATTTCCCCTTATGTAAATAAAGCGGAGGACAAGAGATTCATATCAGATGATGTAGATACTTTGATAGAAAGGATCGATAATATAAGAGAATTGGCAAGAGAGAAGTTGGAAGAAGAAACAACTAAGACATTGGAACAACAGCATAAAAAAGCCAAGCAAAGAGAGTTTAAGATAGGAGATTATGTCTTCATTAGGGCAGTTAAGAAGCCCCATCTTTGCTCAAAGCAATGCCAGAAATTCGAAGGACCTTACATTATAAGATGTCTAAAAGGTCCCAACAGATTAATGGTTGTTTGTTTAAATTCAGGTAAGACATTTCTGGTCCATGTAGATAATGCAAAGCTTATTGCAGCAGAAAAGATTACGGAATCCCAGTTTGATTTCATGAATGATGAGGTTTGGAATCCTCAAGCTGTTGAAGAGATACTAAAGTCCAATGAAGGCGAAAGGAGAAAGATTAAAAAGATAGCACCCAAGAGTGATTCGGAAATTAGTTCAGACGAGGAAGACGGAGATGAAAAATACTCCACTCCTCCCAGACGTCCGCCTTCATATGGTTATCTTCCAATTCTTCCAACACAACAAGTTCAATATGGGGACAATACTTTAAGTTATCAGTCTCCCAGGGAACCTGAAATCCCCTTAGAGTCCGAAAGGAATAGCCACACAGTCTTGGAAAGTGCCCCTTCCAAAAATGATTTTGTTTGTTCCACGCCTAGAAATGACTTCCAAAGATCTACCACTCATCCTTTAGTTCAGAGAAATGGGTTTAGACCGTCTTTGTCACCTATTCCCCAAGAGATTTCCTTAGAATCCCCTACTGAAGAAATTCTTCATGAACCACCTGCACAAGAAGGCGTGATATATGGAGCCTACGGTGGATCCCCTCCAAGAATTCCTTCCCCAGAAAAAGCTCTGAATATTCCCGAAAGTTATGAGAATTATCCCATTCCCAGTGTCGTAGATTCATCCCCAAGAGAGATCGCCAGAGATGACAGAAAACAAGATCCGTCGTATAAGCCGCATCAATTTTTTACTGGTCCCCGAGAATCTACCCCCAGGGTTACGAGAAGTCAAACATGGATGAGAGAGCAAGCATTACAACAAGCCGAGGTTAAAGACACAACGGAGACTATAGTGAAGACTCCTACAGTCCAACCTCCGCCTGTTAAATTGGATTTGAATACTGTAGTTAGAGGAAATAAGACATATTATTTGCCTCCTGGCTACTAATTCCTATTGATTGTTTTTTTTTTAGATTTAAGGAAATATTTACGAATATTTTGTATTTTGCATTAGTATAGTTTTAGTTTAAAACACATAGTTGGGATTAAGAAATCTGATCAGTTGGAAAATCGATTTTAATTTAAGCTACATAGTTTGAATTAGTGATTTTTAGATTAAGCTATATAGTTTGGATTAATACATTCTCGAAGATTCGTTTATTAATTATTAATTTGACTAACTTCTACGTATATGAAAATCTTTGCCAAACGTTTCTTTCTAATAAATTCTTCTTATTGAGATTTAAGATACGGGAAAGTACTCCTAACATTAAGAATACTACTGGGGATTAAGATACGATAAAGTACCCCTGGTATTAAGGGAAGAAGCGTGTAACATTGAACTTTATTTCTTAAATTTTCATAGTTTAAATATAATTTTTTGCTTAAACTAACACTTAGATTAGTTCTTTAGCCTGGATTAGATTTATCAGTTATATTTCTGCTTATTTTTTTATATATCTTAATTTTTAAGAATACGTCTTATTCCTACGGGAGGGACAGAACAATTTTTTAAAAAAATAAAAAATACTATAAAACAAAAAGAAAAACTTTTCCATGAAAAAAAAAATAAGAAAACGTTTAAACTCTAATAATTTTAAGAAACGTACCTAGCTTTGTAATTTAGAAACTATTCATTAAACAAGTCAACTAACAAGTTTACAATTAAGATAGTATATAACATTAAAAAATAAGTTAACTAACCTATTTACCATTAAGATAGTATATAGCATTAAAAAAATAAGTTAACTAACAAGCCTAAAACTAAGAAAAACATTTCACCAGTAATTGCTTTTATTAATTAACCAGTAACTTCTAATGTTCATAATCAATCAAACATGATTAGGCGACCTTAATTATTACAAAATTATAAGAAAAATATAAAGTATTTCAAAATGGCTAAATATTTCAGAAATGAAGTTCGGAAAATTGATTTTGTTTCTACTCACCATCATATCGACATGTCAAAATATCCAATTAAAAGAAAATGAAGAAACAAAAGTCTTGCCTGGCTTAGTCTTATACCGCACCGGTGAAGTAAGTTTTATAGAAGGATACTTAGACTTAATCATTTCCTTAGAATGTCCTTCAGACATCAAAGAAACAATAATTAAGACAACTAAGCTAGTAAATAATATCAAAGATTCATTCCTACCATCTTTCGAAGCCAAGTTTCTGAATGTTTCAACCAGTCAAAGGGCTCACCAGTGGGAATTTAAATTAATGACAATCCGAGTGAAAGTTTTAGCCCAGAAATTAAGCGAAGTGAGCGAACTACCTTGGATCTCAGCACGATCAAAAAAGAAACGAGCTGCTTTTGAGTTTGGAGGAGACGTCCTCAACATTCTTTTTGGTACGGCGATGGATAAACAGGTAAAATTACTCCGAAATAAAATTAACATCTTAGGCAATTACGCTTCTACATCGAATTTGTTGATTACCGAATTAAAAGAACAACTAAAGTCGATCACCCGTACTTTAATGAATTTTAGAGATAGTTTGCAAAAATTGATAGAGTTCCAAACAAGATTAGGCGCTACGCATAATATTATAAATCAAATGGGAAGTATCCGTGCATTAATAAATTTAATCGAACAAACTGTGAATAATATTCATAATATTCACCAATTAGTGATAACCTCACTTCAATTGGCGAAGAATAAAATCGCTAACTCGCAACTTTTTTCTCCAATATTCCTATTGCCTTTTATATTGGAGATGAACACAGAAACAAAACTGCACACGGTTATACCCCTAGAAACAAAGACATATCAATCTTTTCTAACTTATTCTTGGACTCTTCAATCTTCTGCTAGCCATTATGAACTAATCACTCTAATTCCTTTTATTTCAGTAGAGAAATTTACTTCTCATAAACTTATACCTTTCCCTACTCATCTTCCTTTGAACCAATCTCTTGTTCGAGTAATGTATAATGATCCAAACAACTATTTCTTTGTGAACTATGGTCAACGGAGATACACTTATCTTAAAGAATCTTCACACAACCTTTGTCGACACTTAGGCAAACTAGCAGTTTGTCCCCAATCCCAAGTGTTTGCCTCAATCGATGATCAGTCTTGCTTGTTAGCCCTAATCCTAAACTTTACCAATGACATTTCTCATTGCCCCATTGTAGAATACAAATCTATGGAACCTTATACTGTCACTTTAGGACACTTTACTCTTATTTCTTTTTCAGAGAAAACAAGGGCTTCCATCGCATGTGAGAAACCCAACTCTATACATCATGTCTATGACTATGTCTTTACTATTAATCATGGATGTGCTTTAACTTCCTCTAAATTTCAGTTTAAGAATCCTATCCACTTAGAAAAGAATATAACACTTTCTTCTTTAATCTCTCACTCTGATCACGTTTTGTTCAACTTCTAACCCCTGAATGACCGCTTCAATGGATTACTCTTCATCACCTTTTGTTGATATTGAACAAATTGATTAATGGATCGGCGTAATCAATCCTTCATCCTTTTTGTCTAATATTAAAAGAAATCATTTATCATCAAATACAGGAACTTCCGGAACCATCTTCTCCTCGCTATCCTTGTCATCGCTTACTTTGTTTGGACCAAACGAGTATACCTTTGCAGAAAATGCATACCAGAGGCATCGAAACCAACTGAGAACATTCCACTTCAGGTTGTACCCACACCCAACGTACGAATACAGTTAGCACCTGAAGATGCGCCTTCTGATAACACCATTCAGATCCGATCCTTGCCACGTTCTCCGACCCCAACTCAACGGTTGGCTTTACTTCCTAGACCTCCTATGAATCTCCCCAACTCTCGTACTATAACTTCATCCGAAGATCAGGTGACTTAAGCTAATTAAGTCTTCAAGGTAAAAGACTCTCTTCACAAGGGGGTCCTTTGTCAAAACTTTAAGAAATCGTTTTAAGAACATAAAAAAACAATCTCAAACGATTGCATTTCAAGCAACATCACATTCCTTCGCTATTTGTAATCTTCCCACTTTGCAATTTTCAACTCCTTTTTTGGTAAGGAATTCGGTCCAACCCGAATGACTAACTTTGAAACAGGTAAACAAGCACTTGCTTCCTGCAAAAGCGCCCAAAGCTCCAGCATTATTCCTGCAGACATAAGAGTGAACGGTCGACTTGCTAGTAGGAAAAAACAATTGAATTTGAAAGAAAAGAACGTATGTTTGTGTGTAGCATGAAAACTGTCTTAGTAAAAAGATGTAATTCCAGTGCATAATCGATAATGCCCATATATATATATATATAGTATATATTAATATATTATATATATATATAATATATATATATTATATATAAATAATATATATATATATTATATATAATATATTATATATATATATATAATATTATATATATTAATTCTAAAATTATTTTATGCACATACAGGGTTATATATTCCTGCATTAATTCTTGCATTAAATTTAAGTTATAATTTGATACGTTTTGATGTACCCAGACAGCTCCAATAGTGTAGCGAGTAATAAATTACTTTGAAATCGAAACTCTCTTTAAATTTATATTCAACTATTTATGTAATCTTTGTTAATCTTCCAGTGTTTCCTAAAATCTAAAAGCTTAATTAATGTGATTATTATTAATTACTAATTAAAATGCACTTATTTATATGCCTAAAGATTCATATTAAGATTTCCAAATTATTATTTGTATTAATATTTTGATGTTAAAATGAAAATTGAAGTTCATTAATATATTTATTAACTATATTATTTTTTATTAATATATTATTTTATATTATATAACCTTTTTTGGAATGCTCCCGCTTATGAACGAAATCTGATCTTATCTTCTAGGTTGTTAGTATATGGGCTTTATTTTACTCATGCTTTTATCGATGTCAGGAACTGAAAGATGTTTCCACTTGAATAAAGAATAAGTAGTTTTCCAGAATCTTATTCTAGAACCTTCCAAGTAGTAAATGGCTAGAAAATTACTACAGCTTGGCGACCTTGACAGGATAACCCGAGCAAAGGAACGTGATAGCAGTCAGAAGCGCAGCCACAAGAGCCACAAGCAGCCATTGTATAGCATAACAACCTTCACTCAGAACCATTCCTTTGAGAAGGAAAGCAAAGTAAGGAAGAATTTGTTTAAAACCAATGTTTTCTACAAATTCTAAATAGGATGAAGAACATCCCTATACAAATTAAAAATAAAGAAAAATAAATTTTTAATAAATATTAAAAATAATAAGTTTAAATGAGGGTGCACCCCCGAAGCAATAGACAAATGCGCATAAACAAAAATTATTATTATTATTATTATTATTATTA
>JABUQX010069036.1:0-17500 GCA_015478945.1 Trachelipus rathkii
TTGTTTTGCATTTTATCGTGACCAATGCAGAGAAAGCTTGTTCACATAATTATGATGTTGGAAGTAGGAAAATGGAAGAAGGAATTGTGGCTTTTTTTTCTACAGGTTAAAATCCCTTTTGTATGTATCCAAAAATAGCCGCTGATAATCATGTCTTTCTCAGTTTAATTTTTCAGTAAGGAATCAGGGCATGATCACTTAAATTCGTCTCTTTCGAATAGTGTGAATCTATTTCTTCAGCATATCTGCCTTGTGAAATGGGATAACAATCATCAAGATTCTCGGAAAGAGAAGAAAGTTAATTATTCTGCATGCTTGGCAATGTTGGATAAAGTGTAAGAATGAGGTTTTGTAAGTTTTTCCTCGCCCATTATTTTGAAAAATTGTTAATAGGGATGGGAAAATTTGAAAAATCACTTCTTTTCTCAACCGCAAACCAAGAAGCTACCTTTCTCCTGAAATTTTTCATTTTAGTGTGTTAATGAATCTGTTTTTTCTCTTTGCGTCTGTAATGAAGTATTTAATTCATTTAGTTTACTAAAATTATCTGACAGATATGACAGCTATAAACACCCAATCATCATTTTGCAGCAACCTAAGAATATGCATCATGTTTCTCTTTCTCATAAAAGACTTTTAGTTCTTCTTTGAGTGTAAGAAGCGTGGTTCAGTTACTCTCTAGCCACGTGAGATAATAATGAGATAATGGTGCATTCAATTTTCACAACATGTTTTCTTCAAAGAGTTTTCACTTAAAGGTCACGATTTAATGTAATTTATCATCTTCCACAACTGATTTATAACTTTCAGCGAAATGTCACCGACAATTTTTTCGACTACTTAATGCTTTGCTCGTCTGTTTGAATGTGGCACTGAGCAGTGATTTAAGTTTTTCAATGATTATCATTTTCCATGTAATAGCTTGCGCAGTAAATCTCTTTTATACTTCCTTGATTGATGGTGGAGTGCATCCATTGCAGATACAGGCATTTCACAACAGTCCGTTCCATGAAGAGACCATAGTTATTGCAATACGGAAAGAAGACGTGAACGAAATTTCCGGCGCGCTGGTACTAGTTTGTTTTCCGACCTTCTTTTGTTTCTAATAAAACACTGGCGTGCTCGTAGTGTGATGGGCCGTTGCGATACTAATTTTAGTTTTAAATGGAGTCCCATAGCAAAGGATAACATTAAGGGAGTTCTTGCTATTAGAATCAGTATCGTGAGGAAGAGAAATGGATGTATATGATTCTGATATTATGGTGAGTTTGTTATTTTGATTTGACATTGTTCATTTATATTTAATGTCATTTCAGTCTAAGAAAGTGTACGGTCTTGATTGTATTAATGGGGGAGACGTTGTAGAAGATCGCTGCTTTCAAAGATTTGTGGATATATGATCGTTCAACGTATAAATTTTGCACGCCTCGTTAATAATATGATGTGGTATCTCGCTCTTGTCAACTATATGTAGGTTATTCATAGTTGAACTTGCGGAGAGGTGCAGTCTCGTCTATAGACTTTAAATGATGCGATGACGAGAGCTAGATGTGTGTGTTCCGGAATTCTGTCATTCTCACAGTATCTAATTAGCCGTACTGATTTTGTTAGATTTTTTCTTATATTTGCTATGTGTAAAAAATTTATCTAGACCGTGTTGTTATGATTTAGATATAGATGTATTTCGATCCTGGGTGGTTTTACGTGAGCAAGATTGTTCTTGATAGTTGCTGGTTATCGTAGTGCTTACATTTCACGCGCATAAGCACGAAGGGAAAATGGCATTATCTGCATCGTTGTTCCATGAAAATCGGTAAGACAAATAACTCTTCTAAATAAGTTTCTTTTCTTTAAAAGAAATTCTTTTGATGTTGAAGATCAGGAATGATAATAGTCAAATTATTCTCACTTAAGTAGGATGGTATAAGTCGCTCTTATTTTAGAAAATTTTAGAACATTCTAGCCCAAATTTTTAAAACAATATGGAAAGCAGTTTTAAATTCAAAGGAAATATAGAACTTATAGATTATAGAGGTCATAGAGCATCTTACTGTCTTCAGTGTGAGAGAGACTTTGTTCCTGCAATTAGTAATTTATAGTATATTTATTATATATATATATATATTATAATATATATTATATAAATATATATATATGATATATATATAATTATATATAATAATTATATATATATATATATATATATATATATAATATATATATAGTAGTAATTAACTTTCAGGAGGAGGAGAATTACAGCATTGTTCTTAAAAGTAATTTTTGCCTAATAATGCACAATTCAATTTTCACTTTAAAATTTTTAAAGATGTTTGATCATTATTAGATTCATAATCAGGGAGGACCTGACAGATCTTGAGGCGAGACACATCAAGTGCTCGCGGCAACACAGTTTGGAATCTCTGGTTTAAGGTTCAAAGTAGCATTGAAATTGTCACTCCGTGACGCCACTCTAATATATTCAACACCGCCTCAGTGTTGTTATAGTTCAATTTCATCAGATCATGATATTAGGAGATTGCTTGGTACGTACGTTTTTACTTTAAATATTATCGGATGAAAATTATTGTATTTTACTTCATTAAAGTGAATGTGTTGTAAACGACGAGATCTTAATTGTCATAATGATGTTAGCTTCATTTTAAAATGAACTATTTTTTCAAGAAAATGGTCATGTAAAATCCTGTTTTCAACATAGTTTGCTATACTTTAATTTTTTCTGTTAACAATTCTTTGAATGTAGTAAATATTATTAGCTCTTTATGACCATGAGTGTATCAGTGGTGTTACTAGCTTAGTAGCAACCATGTACAGTATGTATTATATATATATTATATAATAGAAATATTATTTAATATATAATAATATATATATATAATTTATATATATATAATAGATATATATATTGTTGC
This sequence comes from Trachelipus rathkii, assembly GCA_015478945.1. Taxonomy (NCBI): domain Eukaryota; kingdom Metazoa; phylum Arthropoda; class Malacostraca; order Isopoda; family Trachelipodidae; genus Trachelipus; species Trachelipus rathkii. Next base: position 2,931 of record JABUQX010069036.1, read on the forward strand.
AGTAAAATCACAAAAAAGAAGAATTCAGATAAAAATGGAATGTAGCGGTGACAACCGAAGAACCATACCAATACAGTCAACTAGAATACACAGGCAATCCTCCTACTGTCGCTTATTCGCATGATGAAGAACCCCACCGCAGGAACAGCACTCTCGACGACTCAAAGATAGATGATTGCCAGATTTGGGAACTAGCGTTCAGTAGATGAAAGTTCACGAGAAATACATAGGTGATACTTGTAGCATTATTATGATTCGACTGAGAAAAGAAAACAGTTACTGAAAAGAGTGTGTGGAGTCCGCCTAAAAACTATAATTTTGAAGATGCTACGATCACTTAGAGGAAATGTCATTAAGTGAATGGTTTGGGAATTATTCACCTTGGCTACAATACTCCAGGCGCGCCAAAAGGATCAGTTGCAAGGTTTTGTATTTATCCATCTAAATTAAAGTTCGGTCAGAGAGAGTCCTAGGCCGTTCAATAAAAGACGCTTTTCAATAATATAAAAGAATGTTCAATGTGCGGTTTGGGTAATGGACATACAAACACAGAGTGGCATAAAAATGCTGTTGGAAGCTGCAAGAATGTTCCTACAGGACGTGCCCGTAGACATCCAAATTACATTGATTCTGAGTTTTAAGTCATAAAGAAAAATAAAAAGAATTTATCCTCGAATAATGTTCATGTGTGGACATTTTCTGGGACGCTGCATTTACCGCCTCTGGTAAGCATCATGATGATGGAGTGTTGCATAAGCATTTGGTGCTGCTTACGAAATAGATGCGGAGATCAGGTCATTGAAATCCATTCTTTGAAAGGGAAGAGAAATTCTAGCTACCAATTCCAGTTACATTCAGTAATGAGGATGATTTTCTCTTATGTGGTTACTACTATAAGGGAAGCATGTTAATTAAGGGAAGAGGAAGCGGTGCGCGTATGCTTACTAGCAGATAATACCGTTGATATTTCTGGAAAGGAATTATATCAAAGGATTTCTGCGCAACTTATAGCTTTGTATGAACTTTGAAGAGCGCTTGACGGCAAAGACCATTATTGCGAAAGCCATTGACGCTTTTGTCAACGACCGAAGAACAGAATCCCGAGAAATGCGTGGCTTGTTTCGATGGCTGGTTCGTTGATGTTTGGCAAAGAAGGAGGTTTCCAAGCAATATTGCGTAAAAAGTATAGCAAAAGCTATTGCTCTTTCATTGCTCTTGCTCACTACAAACAATTGCTAGTTAGTAAATGATTTTGAATACATTACAATAATCAGCATAACTGGGGGAACTATATAAGGACATTATTGACGTTTTTTCGCGAGTTGGTCTGAAGAAATTAATGCCCAAACTCCCAAGCCTATGTCAGACAGAATGGTCCTGAACAACACAAGTGCATCAGAGTGGTTAAGGAGCACTTTGTACGAATGATGCAAGCATTAGATATCCTTTCAATGGTAGGAATACAGTCACAAGTATAGGCGCTTTTTCAATTGATCAGCGGCAATGTAAGTCGTGCATTCATGCAAGGCTTATGATTTGGATCGCGAAGTACTTCTGGCGTATCTAGAACCAGTTTGTCAATGCCTTCCAATCCAAGACTGGTGATATCGGTAAAACCGTGCGCTAGCACATTCAACATATGTGGAAATGGTTTAGGAGCCATCGAAAGATGAAGAAAAATCCGCGATGAACGTGGTTAAAAGAAGCTAGTGCAAACGTCGCCGAGCAATCTGGGACTCTGGATCTGAATTATCACGGATTTTTGGTTAGGCAGCGTCACCTGCAACAACCATACGCAGCACAAATACAGAAGTTGTGGAGAAAGTCCTTTAAATCAACTCGTATCTGGATTCTATAACCTCTTTCTTTGGAATTACGGTTTTTCTACTCTGAAAATACTCCTGCTTATGCATTGACATATCAACACCCTCACAATGTACTCATAACAATCGATGAGTTAGAAGGAATAAGACACAGCTTATTATTATATGTTTTTACTACTGTAGAAGGCATAGTAAGGAAGAATCTCTGTTTTTTCTACAGGACTTTTAGGATAAAAATTCTTCTTCCGTCCTCAACTAAAAGATCTTTTGTTGAATGCGCCAGAGTTCCATCCTGCTGTGTTATTAAGATTGATGAACTAGCATCTTTTGATATCTACTCGTCCACCCATTGCACAGCAGTAGCAGTAGATACACTACTTCATCTGCGTGCAAAGGATCAGAGCTTTACTGCGAAGTACTATGTGAAGACGACATGGTGTTAAACGGACTGGCGATATGAATGAGGGTACACAGAAAATTGTGTTTTGCAGAATATGATTTATTATTCAAAGTAAGTCTAGATAACGCATTGGTGCGTTGTAGCCCAAGGAGCATTATTCTTTTTAAATAACATCATTGCATTTGCAAACTGCTTCATGTGGTTGATGAATTTATGCCAGAACATTGAAAGCAATTGTATTGTGTGTGATTTTCTATTGTTTTATAAAAAAGAATAATTTTTTAAACATATTAATTTTTTAATGTAACATTAACACTGTCTCGAATTTTATATTGAATCTTCTTTAATATATAGTATTAAGTTTATTATATTATAAATATAATTATTATATATATTATATAATATACTATATATATTATATAGTATAGTTATTTAGATATGCTATATATATAACTAATGATAGTATATAGTAATGATTTATGTATCTATATTATAGTAAAGCTTTCTGTATAATTTTATTAGAGCTATGCAACCCCCCCTTGCTTGGTAAGCTGAGCAGACGCCCATGTGTGCCAGCTGTCTTGCAGGAATAGTGGCAACAGACACTTTGAGGTTTAATCGACGTCTTTTGGCAATGATTAGGAAGATGTAACATTAAGTTTTTCAGTAGAGGAGATTTAACGTATCTAATTAAATGCATAAGATCATCAGTCCTGTTATTTTGTATGGTTATGATATTGTTTATTAAATGATAGCATTCTTGAACAAATATATTTATGTATTATTGTATATCATATTTATGGTCGAAGAGGATCTATATAAAATTAGCTAATAGTTAGAGTATTTACTATGTGTTTTAAATAATTGAAAAAGGAATATTTAAATGATATATAATATAATTAAATATTAATACTGAGTTTCTATTATTCATGACGCATTTGTATGTAATCATACATCCAGGACATTATGTATACTGCATGTTCATGGGATTTTATAGAAACTACTAGTGGTTTTGGGTATACGGCAGGTACACTATTCATTTATTTTTTTTTATAAAATGATATTATTTAAACTTATTCAGTAGTTTTTGGAGTGCTTTCAAAAAGGTAAATTCTTTCTTTGTTTATTTAAATATTCAAGGTAGCAATTATTTTAGTCGTAAAACATTGAGGTTCATCAATCAACTGAGAATATTGATCACGCAGACACGTAAATTCTTTGATAACGAATAGTATTGACTGATCAGGTTTTCACATAAAGGCAACGAACTCGGTCAAACCATTGTTCCACTTGAAGGATCTCTAAAAGATAGGTTGGTGAGTTTAAGTATAATTTTGTTCTGCAACATTGCACACAGGCCGGTAACTCATTCGACAGGAGGTCTAGATACTTGTTACGATATATGTTTAGATCTAAGAAATGTAGATAGTTGGTAGGGGGGGTGGACTGGTTCAAGGGGCCTGCCATGTGATTTGTGATTGATCCAGTCTGAAAGAGTAAGTTTTTGACATTTAATTTTAGTATCTTTCAACAGTCCATTTACAATTAAATTGGGGCGCTGTCGGGATATTATTTAATAACTTTGCAGTCATTATGATCCGTTATCATTGGAATTTCCTACGTTTTCGTTGAAATTTAAGTTTTGCTGGATTGTGTTTAAATATTTGAGCAAGTGTAATCACATGACTTCGTGAATTGTGCTTTGCTAGAACCTGTGCTAAAGTTACTGTTTAAGTGGCGGGTTTTTAGTTGGGATATAGTTATAGTTTGTGTTGTATCATTCTAGGTCCGTTAAACGGTTTATTTTATTGAAGTTATAAGTGATATGATTTTATGCGTATTGGTGAAATAGTATTTTGCTATTGCAACAATATCCATTATTGGAAACAATTATAAGACTCTGAATATATTTTAATACTTGATTTTTATACCTTTGTATAAATATATATATAATAATAATATATATAATATATATATAGTTAGTAATATATATATATATTTATGAATGTATATATATATATATATATATATATATATATCAATATATATTTATAACATATATATAATTTATATATATATAATATATATTATATATATATATATTATCATATATATAAAGGGTACTATATATAATATATATATTTATATATATGAGTACTGAAATATATATATATAGATAATTTAATTATAATATATATATATAATTTATAAAAAATATATATGTATATATATATATATATATATATATATATAATATATATATATATTAGCTTAGATATGATACATTATAGTTAAAATTTGTTTTAGATAGGGCATAAAATCTTTTACAAAGTTGAGCTGAAGGCGAAAAATATGTGAGTACGAAATTTTCCCGAATTTTCACTTAGTTTGTGTCTGGAGATGAAAGACACGTATTTTCCACGCAAGATATTTGCAAATTTTACTAACAGATGGTTGAACATATATATAATATAGTATATATATATATATTATAGATTATATATATATTATAATATATTATATATATATATGTATATAAATATAATATATAAATCATATAATTATATATTATAATATATATATTTATGTATACAAAACAACATCACTTGTAATTGTATGCGTCTAGAAATTGTTTTTCATACGTGTATCAGGTAGAAGCAAATTTCATGAATTTTTGGGTAGAAAACGTATTTGTGCTTTGCGTCAACAAGTGACGTTGTTAGTGATCCGATATATTTTATAAATGCTGTTTTGTATACATACGGCTTATATACAAGGCTACTTTGATGCTGGAGTTTTGGTGGACATGTGGTCAAGAACAAATGGTTTTTCGGCGTAAGGACACTCGCTTGCTGGCACAAGTGTTCCAAATGTTTTAACAATATACTACCAGCTAATAGACACTTTTACATGATTTGGAGGAATAAGAAATTAGCTGCTGCTCTTGGAGACAAGAAATAGCTGCTGTTAGATGAAAAAAGTTATGCGCTTGAAGTCTGAAAGGGAGAAAGCTAAGCTTGAATGAAAGAGAGATAGCTGGAAGCTTAGGCTGAAAGGGAGAAAAGGTAAGCTGGAAATAAAGGAAGAAATAGAGCTTAAAGCTTGCGGCTGAGCGGGAAAGTGAGAGAAAGCTTAAGCTTGAAAGCTGAAAAAGGGAAAAGCTAAGCCTGGAAGATTAAAGAGAAAAGCTAAGCCCTTGAAGCTGAAGTCGGGAGTAAAGAGAGCTGAGATCGAAGCTGATAAGGCAAAAGAAGTTCAGAGTTGGAGGGGAAAAAGATGCAAGAAGAAGCCAGAAGAAAGATATGTACAGTGATGAAGCTTGATGCCGGGAAGAATAACACACGTCAGCATGCGCGAGGGGAATGAGTTCACTAAAGCACTCAGAGACCACCACTTCTACGCACCGTAAAATACCTGAAGTTGAAGCTTCCATTCTTCGATGAGAGAAAATGATGATATAGAAAATACTGTTAATGTTCGAGAAAATCAAGGAGGCGAAGACAATCCCTATATGGAAAGCGAGCATTTTTTTTAGGGTGTTTCTTGAACAAGTTAAGGCTGTTAATGTGTTCAACAATTTGCCTGTCGCAGAGTTGAAGAATTATGAAGCTAAAACGAGCTTTGTAGAGAGGTACGTCTCAAGAGAATGGGCTACTGTGCTAAGTAATAGAATGAGTCTAATGAGGATGACACAATCGTAGGGTTTACTTACGAAGAAATCATTGAAGCTTTGAAAAAAGTTGGATTACGCAGCACAGAGTGTAACACTGGACACAGGATTGATCTCATTTGTAGTTTTCTCAGTGGACAAGTATTTACATATACTGTCCCAAAGAGTCGCTACCCTTACTAAGGGAGATCATAAGAGAAGGATACCTAGTGAAGAGAGTCGATAGCTAGTTCAAGGGATACAGGATAGCCTCACTGTTTTACAAGCTCGCTAACAAACACATCACACACAAATTCACTAATCACGAAAGGAGGTCATCATAATTACAGAATAATTTTAATCGAAGCAGTGTTACTCAATCGAATATTAATTAAAAAGCATATGACAACTACTCGAGGGTAACAAGACAATGAAGTAAGATCGGTGGAGAAAGCGGCGACAGACAGGGTCAGCGTCGCAGTAGCAGTGAGCCAAGGGTGTGATCACTGCTTCAAGTTGTCAATAGGGAGGGCATCTCGCTAAGAGACTCGTAGAGGCCCTCATATTTCAAACAGTAGTGGTAGAGGCATCAGTAGTTCAGGCCAACAGAAAGAAGAAAAAAGAGTCAGGGACATCCGGAGTCTTCTGAAAAGCGGCAGTAAAAAGTCCTGAATGGTTCAGGTGAAGAGCCGAGTTTCCTGAATGAAATAGAGAAGGTGAAAAATGACGATTGTCACACCTACCTGTGACTTATGGGATGGTGAAATGGCTACCCACGGTCAAAACCTCCGTGATAACCGGTTGTAATGTTTTGTCGTGCGAAAGAATATTCGTACTCGAAGATGTGTTATGTGGGACACATGAAAAATAGAATTGCTGGACTCGGTACGGTGATAGAATGCTCCTCTGCAGTATCGATGTGATCCTTTATTACGCTGGTAGACAACGCACTGTATCTGCCGGAAGGTTCCGCTATGATTAGTCATTTGGAAATGTCAAAGGGATTTGCCGTAAATCAGTCCTATACCTCGCATGGGAGTCGACTGAGATGTCTGAGGTTTTCGTAAAGACGTATGAAGACGAGCATAACCACTTAGAAGTTTTGCTTATTGAACCCCATCAGGCGGAGAACGTGAGGAAAGATTCTTTCTCTATGAAAAAATCTGAACAAACCAATCATAGTTTGGAATGGATAGTTTTGGATGGACAGATTTTACGAGGGAAACCGTTCCGTATCACATGTCCTTGGACGTCGAGAAAAGAGATGTGGAAATCCAACGCGTACCATCACTGGATATAGAGATGACAGGTCCCAATGTTCATTCCAGGATGACGAAGTTACAGGAAAAAGATAGAATGTTGAAGTCCCTATACAAACACTAATGAAACTGTTGAATGAAGGTACAGAAAGTACCGTGGTGTCCAGTGACATCAGTTGAAGAAGTACAGCACGCTGGTCTGATTGAAAGTAGATCGGTTAATGAGATGGGAGTCATTGAGCAGGTGAGATAGCCGCGCGCACACAAAGTAGAAGAAGAAGAAGAAGTAGGTAGCTTTGTGGTGAAGGAGAGGTGATGACTCATAGTGAAGATCTACAGGAACCTTGCTGTGTCGGGAGACTTTTAAGAGGAACAAAGGAGATGTCATACTCTATCGAGGGTCTGGAGGTCTAATAAGAAAAGGGTGAGGAACAAGTATAATTTGGTAAAAAGAAGTGTATTTATTAAAGAAGTTGTGGAAAATCCAGCAGAGAGTTCACTTTGGTTTACCGAAAAGAATATATGGAGTAAGGGTGATGAAATGGCACTGAATTGATAGTCTTCGTCTCATCAAATGGTGTACAAGAAGAACAATGAGGTAAGATCATCAACAGTTTTTATTGGCAAATTAACTATAATCAAATTAACAATAACATTGTTACTTGCAGTGATATACTGTCACAGAACGGTGCGCCGAAAGGGACCTCGTGCAGAAAATACCAGTCTGTGTCCTATGCCATCATTGAGGAGTCTTCTGTCAAGGGTAATTATTGACCCTGATCGGGACCTATCTCTCCACATCTTCAGAAGGGCATCAATTGATGTCCTAATGTTGTGGATGCTGGCAACCGCGTTATGCCGGAGCTGTGACCTCTAAAGAAGTATTAACTGCAGCAGAAAGTTAACCGAAAAGAGCTTGAGTATTTTGTTTTTCATGAGTGTTGGGGTGCAAGGAGAAAAATAACTTCAGTGACATGGTCGTCCAGTTCAACCTTCTGATTTAATGGGACGTGACGAGATGCTTGAAGTATTAGGCGAATTCTCTTGCTATTTACCACCCAATGCGAGTCAAGGAGTTGCACAGAATAAGTTCAATGGGTACTTGGAAACGGAATGCTTCAGGAATGTCAGTGAGAAGTGAGAAAATTGGCTATAAGTTCTAGATGCCATTATTATATGTTGCATATAGGGAGGCTGTCCGCAGGATTCCACCGGAATTTCTCTCGCATTTCGAGCGTCTCTGTATGGAAAGGACTGTCGAGGTCCAATTGCAAATTCGTTACATGAACATTTGGGCAGGGAGATATCAACCTGAAGAGGCAAGGTGGTCTAAGACATACAGTGTATTTTTTGACTTGCCGAGATAAGGCTAAACCGCACAAACTCCTAAAGTTTGGCTAGAGAAACTTTAGCAAGAGCCCCCGAGATTCACAGAAGTAAATATTTTACGACAGAAGGCGGGAAAGTACCAGGAGACTTGAAAGGTAGGCAGCTTGGCTTCTGTTTGACTACTGCTAACTTCGCAACCGAAATAAATCGATGAGTGGGGCACCGTCACAGTGGGGGTAATTGGTACCGGTTAAGGATTAATTACAGATAAATCCAAGTCTGGAGGGTGGATTTGTATTATTCTAGACGGCTATCCGAATCATCTATCTATAAGGAAATTATATATGTGTACAGTACGGAGAGTGAAGAAGAAAGACAATTGAGATTGGATTTTCAACATTCGCGGAAGAGGCAATATCTAGGATGCTTTGCTCGCGGAGATGTGCTTCAGTTTGGAGACTCACCGGAGAAGAGAAAATAGTCGCTTTAGGTGCGTTTTACAGGGCATAGAATGGGCTACTATGTAAGCAGAAGCGATGAATAGCATTGTCTTGGGAGACGGATCCCTCAAGCATCCAGGTCATAAAGAAATAACAGCGAACAAGGGGGTAGGATTTCTTTAAACTCGACGGTGAAGAGTTGGTGTAGGAAGATCCCTAAGAAAGTTTATTTTCATATTAAGTTCATCATCGACGAAGATAAAATTCACTAACTGCAACGGAAAAATGCCTCGTCAAAAAAAATTACAACTTAAAGACAAAACAACAAACAGACAAACAACTAAAATCCAACTAAACAACAAAGTCTCTCTCGAGCAGAAGCAAAATCTATAATCGATGCGATAGAACCGATTCGATAGATTGAAATATCAACGGCAGGAGGCAGGAAGCGCAATGCAGCTGAAAGCCAAGTAAAGAGTGTTAACCAATTGGGGAGGGAGAAAAGATCAAACGAAAGAGAATAAAAGAGCAGAAACATGAAGAGAGAGAAAATCGAAAAAAAAAATCTGAAAGGGAGAAACAGAGCGGGAAGAATAGGAGACATAGGAGAGTAGCGAAGAAACAGACACAGCGTGTAACAGAATAAAGTGACATAAATAGTGCAAGAACGGTAGGAGATCGAGGGAAGAAAGTAGAACCCCAGAGTGGGCAAACGAAAAGCGATTACTGTTGTTGTTTGTTTTAGGGTGTTTTGAGTTTCTGTGTTTGTGTTTTTTTGGGTTTTTGTTTTATTGATGTGTTGTGTTTTTTGTTTTAGTTTTTTTTGTAAAAGTGTTTTTGAGTGTTTTATGTGTATGTATTTTTTATTTATTTTGAATTTATTATTAAGTTATTCTTTCTCAATGTGTATTTATACGTTGTTTTGATATTCTATACCCCTAAGATATCAAAACTCAGATGGGTAACTACTTGTGGTTCCCCCGTTTGTATTCTTGTATTAACAAAAACGAGATATTGGGGCTGCTCGTATTACTTCCTCCTCTTAATGGTCAGAGCCGGTCAATATACCGGGCCAAAACCAGCCACTCACACCTAAACGAGGGAATATTTCGCAGTGCAAGTTTTATATAAGTGCCTTCAGCTACCATCCCAGTGAAAAAATAAGAGGCAGATATGCAAAATGCACGCCTATAATTGGTTAAATATTAAAGATTTTTAATGTGGATGGGTTGTTGGAAAAGTAATATAATAGACTGCCAATGATGGTGGGCTCGCGATAAACTAAAAAATAAAGATTGGAATTATTGATGTGTTTATCTAAATGAAAGAGAGTGATTTTGATATTTTGGGGAAGTTCATAAGTAAATTTAATGGAATGAGCAGGATTGTTAAGTTGATGAAAAAACTCTCAACTGGAAAAGTATCGGGTATAATAGCAACAATGTCATCGACATAACGAAACAAGCTATTTATTAGAGGAATTAAGGTATGAAAGGAATTAGTTTGTTTTCAAAAAACTCCATGTATATACAGGACAAAATGGGGTTCAAATTACCCCCATACTGGCTCCGGAAATCTGTCTTAAAAAAGTATAACTCAAGGAGAAATTATTTTGTTTGATGAACAGCTTCAACAAAAAGATAAAGTCTGAAATTGAGACAGGCAAAGAAAGTGAACTCAACTTTTCGGACAGAAACTGAAGTACAAGATCAATGGGGACATTGGTGAAAATATTAATGACGTCGAAGCTATTGATGGTGTGACGAGGAAATCAGTTTTTTCCACTTTGGAAATGGAATGAATATTGTTGTTAATGTGAAAGGAGGAAATGTTACCCAGCAGTTGGGATAAAAAGCTGGCCAACCATTTATTTAGTTTGGAGAAAACATCGTTACGACTGGAAGTTATAGGTCTTCAGGAATGATTCATTATGTAATTTTGGAATGACATACATATAGGGTAAAGTAGGATTATGAACAGTTAACTTGACTAAAGTTTCTTTATTTAAGGGGACGTTGCGCGTATGGATTCCTAACTTTTGAGGGTAGAAATCATCAATTCTATGATTTTTAGGTTTTAACACTTTCTAGTGTAGAATTTTATGCTCTTTCGAATGGTCTGGTTATTTTTAACAGGCAAGAAATATTTTATTCACAATATACAGGGGGATACGGGGGGTATTCAATTTTGGTAAGTCATAAATGAAAAATCACGATAACCTTTTTATTATTCATGTGATCAGCATGAAACTTTCGGAGCAAGTATAGTTGGGGAAGATACACATTTTTTGTTAAAATAAATTTTTTGTATGGAGAACGGATTTGCCTCTGTGCATGGGAAAATTTCTAAATTTTCAAAAGTTTCCCCATATGCAGCGGCAAACCCCTTGAGTTTACAAAACATTTATCTAAACAAAAAATGTAAACCTTGCCTAGTAGTATATGATCTAAAAGTTTCGTATTGATTGAACAAAAAATAAAAAATTTATCATGAATTTTTTTCGTAGCAAAAAAAAAAAAAAAAAAAAAAATTGGAACTGGTGGCGTGTAACTTTTTTAATATTTACTCGATTGCAATGAAACTTTCACAGCTTGTGTACCTCTACAAGATATACATATTTTATTTAGATTAATATTTGGTATGCCCAACAGTTTTGCCGCTGATCACGAGAAAACTTTTGAAAACTTTGAAATGTTTCCCATGAGCAGTGACAAATCTGTTGGGCATACAAAAATTTTCTCTAAACAAAAAATGTCTACCTTCCCTAATTATATACGCTCTGCAAATTTCAAACTGATCGTATAAATAATAATTAAGTTTTCATGATTTTTATTTTTAGGTTGCCAAATTTTTTAATGATTGGTGTCTGCAACAATTTTATTATTCATCTGATAAGAATGAAATTTTTATAGCTTTTATAACTCGACGATGTACACATCTTTTATTTAGATAAATTTTCTGTACGCAAAATGGTTTTGCTGCTACTCGCAGGAAAACTTTTTAAAATTTATAAGTTTTCCATGAACAGCGGCTTAAAAGCGTTTGGTATACAAATTTTTATCTTAACACAATATGTGTATCCTTTCTAATTATACATGCTCTGAAAGTTTCGTATTAATCGGATATATAATAAAAAGTTATTACGATTTTTCTTTTTTAGTTGCAAAAAAAAAGAAAAAAAAGAAAAATTCAAATAATTGATGGCATATAACATTTTTACTATTCATCTGATTAGAATTAAATTTTTACAACTTGTAAAAATTGGTGAGATAGACATTTTTTCATTTATATAAATTTGTTGTATACCCAACGGTTTGGCCACTGCTCACAGTTCAACTTCTTGACTATTTTACTAAAAAAAACTTTTTTTTACATTGAGCTGCTATCACAGGGTATAACAAAAAATCCAACACTATTTTATATTTTTTCTTTTTTGTTTTCAATTTTGTATGCATTGAACTACATTTTGATGTATGATTCATGCAAATATAAAAACTTTTAGTATATTTAAAAAAACTTTTAAATTTTATGGAGAAAAAAAAAGTTTGACATTTAACAAAAATCAAAATAAAACTGTATCTATATATTGCTACTATTTGTGAGTTATTTCATAAAACATATGCCTATGGCAAGTATTTCAGTGAAATCCGCTTGCAAAAATCTTTTGTAGTTCAGCAGAAATTCACTGTTAAAAAGTGCTGGTTAAAAATGTTAAAAATGCTGAATCATGGTATTTGGGAAAAAATTACTCAAAATCTAAACACTTTTTTGCATATGTCATCAAAAGAAATATTGTCGAAAAATCTTTCCTCTTTCGAATGATCTATAATTTATCCAAAAAATATTAAATTAGTGTTGCTAGGAATCCTTACGCGCAACGTCCCCTTAACTTTGGTTTAAAGTATCTATTGAATATAGGTTAAAGAATTAATGGAGTCACTGTTAAGATGCTCATATACGTTTACGTCACTAAGCCAGGAATTTATTTTGGCTAAATAATCAGATTTGTCTAGGATGACAACAAAACCACCCTTATCGGCTTTAATTATTTAAATTTTTAAATTGTTTCGCAAATTTAAAATTGCGTTTCTGAATCTTTGCGGTATATCAAAGCTTTCTTGTTTCAAAAGCTCAGCGACCAACGGAAAAATGCATTTGAATTCAAATAAATGAGCAATGGTGCTAATTTTGGTTCTATTATAAATACGAATGAAAAAAATAAATCCTAGGCTCAAAACATCTCTTTCAGCAGGACTCAGAATGTAAGACGATAAATTAGTGACAACTATGGTGCGAGTAAACATTGTCCATTGGGAGTTTCTTACCAAGCCGTGTAATTTGTAATTAGAATTTGCAATGATACGCTCAGGGGATTTATTGATGTTTATAAAGATCTGTCGAAAGAATGATTCAAAACGAGAGAATGCGCAGAAAGTCCACCCTTTCTGTCCCTTTTAAACCCTTAAGTGAGAACTGTCCACATTCAAGGAAAAATCCCCTAGGGTTTCACAGACTGCGACGGATCCTCACAGTGGTATCTCGTCAATGTGGGGTTCATCAACTGAGCAGAGCCCCCAGCTAAGTCACCTCGCAAAACTCCGTCATTCACTCCTATTATGCACCTTTTTTCTCGTTTCTGAAAACTCACATTCATCTCCTTCAGGCATTCCTTTACTAACTCAATCCACTTTGTCTTCGGTCTCCCAGCCGGTAGGTTCCATGAAAATTCACCACCATACTTCCGATTAACCAATCGGCTACCATCCATTATTTTCATATGATCAAAAAATCTCAATGTACTCTCTTTTATTCTCTGATTTACGCATTTCTTCACACCACATAACTCCCTAGTGCGTTAATTCTTCATTTTATCAATTCTTCTCACAAATAACACTCCCTTAAGATTGTTCATCTGAACACAATATACCTTATATCTATACTTCGTATTCCAGACCAAAGTTTGACTACCACATTAACACAGGTAACAACATACCCTCATGTAAAAACACGCAAGGAATTTGTCCCTTTAAATCCACCAAGGATTTAATTGCACCATGCAACTCCACACAACTTTACTACTACACTCTGCATCATCCGTTCCCTTTTCATCCGACATATATCTTAAATATTTAAACTCAGACACTTTTTCCATTTGCTCACAATCCAAAATAACTTCACACCGCGGACTGCCCTCACTCATTACCATAGCCTTACTTTTATCTACATTTACTTTCAAAAGTTTTTACACACCTTGGCAAACCCATTTACCAATCCATTCAAACTCTCTTCAGATTCACCACAAAATCTATATCATCCGCATATAATAAGTAGGCCACCCTCCACTCTCTTCCCTTCTCCATAATTTTAGCACTTTTTCCTGCCACCCCTACCTCTAATTCTTTCATAACCCCATCCACATACAAATGGAGTAACCAAAAGATATAACATCCCGCCTCCTCCACTAATGACACCAAACCAATAACTTTAAACTCCATTTATTCTTACACTTCCACTCATCATCCTTTTTGGTTCCATTTAGAAACATATCACCAACTTCCCTTGTGCTTTACTGCCATAGAGCACCACATTAATCTATCCCTATAAATTCATAAAGCCTAAATACAATTTATTCTTCTTCTCACTTATTTTCCCAATCATTTTTTCAATGTA
>JABUQX010069036.1:25000-37500 GCA_015478945.1 Trachelipus rathkii
ATATATATATATAACAATAATAATTAGGTTATGAAGTACATAGATCATATTTAAGGATAAATAAATTATTTTGAGTCTTTTTTTCTGCTCACGTTTTCTCCATGTTTAATTTTGAAAACTTATTTCTTCTTTTTGTCTGACCTCAACAAAATTTTTCAAGTTCGACTTTTTCAGTCCTTATTGTAAATTTAATTCAGTAATTTTGATACATATATCATTCGACAATTTGCATAGAATTAAAGTTTTATTCCATTTCAATAAATCTAAAAATTATTCACATTATATACTTGAGTTATAACTATTTTTACGTTTTCTTTATTCTAAGAATATTTTCAGGTGGTAAAAATTTCGGTTTTTGTTTTTTAATTATTATTCTTAACTATTAATTATTATGTGAATTTCTTTAGTTATTTTAATTTATTTATTAAATATTTTTCACTTAAAAAATTGTTTATGTATCAGTATTTATTAAAATTAAATCAATCTTTAAAACTTTTTGAATATCTAAAAATATCACAAAATCTTTTTACCTCCATTCTCTAAATTTTCTTTTTAAATTTGACTCGCTCATTTTATGTTACGAAAATCTCGGAAAATTATTAACTGAGATTATTATATTTCTCTAAGTAAATGATTAATAATTTTTTTGTTTATCATTTAGTAATATACTTTTATTTGTTTTTGTAGTAAGTGATTTGATTGAGCAGCCAACATTTTATCGCTTTGTAGATACACAACGAAGGGTGAAACTTACATTTCTATTTCATTTAAATTTATTTATTTCTTAATAAGGTTTAGATTAAAGTCATAAGAGGGGAAAATGATTTAGTGTTTCGACTGTAAAATTGACTTGATAATTTTTATTGATGAACAGAAATATTTACAAGGATATATTTGATTTATAAAGGTTTAAATATGATTAAGAAAAATTTTATGATTTGTATCATTTTTAATTTTCAATAGTGTTTATAATGTAAATATGTGTCATATAAAAAATAATTTAGTTATCATTTATTTTTACAAAAGTTTGGTGTTCCGATTTATTAAATATCATTTATTTTAAATAACCATATTATTTAGTTATAATTTATAATAATGGGGACACGATTTTTAAACTTCTTTCCAGAATATCCCAGGATCGAAGCTGGTAAATCAGAACTGGAGTTGTTATCAAATGTTTTCTGTCAACTCCAGTTTAAATACTTTCAAAGGTCTAGCTTTTAATAATTTTAATAACTATCTAGTTGGTACTAGTGTGTCTATTGGGCAGTTGGTTTTCCTGATATTCAAGATTTAGTCCACTACTGTACTGGGACTTATTTCCTTAAGATGGTTGGAACTAGGACTTATGCACCTAACAGATGGTTGGAACTAGGACTTATGCATAACAGATAGTTTGTTATATCGACCGAGCTTTTATTGGTCAAAATTCCCAGTTGGTACTGGAGGCTACAGTAATGGGTCATCAGTTGGTAGTGAGGCCAGTTTATTGAACGGTTGGTACTGCACCATATCATAAAGGTTTCCTTGTTGTCAGGATCAAAATATGGTAAATCCTTAAGAGCTGGGTTGAAGTCTATTAAGTATTTCTTACTGGCAACATTGGTCTAGGTAATTTAGAAAGAAGTAACTTTTCAGTTACCCTTTACATATAACTAGTTGGTACGTATCTGTCTATTGGGCAGTTGGTTTTCTGCTCTTCAGACTTAGTCACTAGTTTGTACTAGGACTTTTGCCTCAATAGATTTTTTGGTACTAGGACTAAAGGCAAGTCACTAGTTGGTAGTAGAGACTTGTGCACTCACTAGATGGTTAACTTTTTATCAACCGACCTTTATTGGTCCATTTTCCCAAGTTTGGTACGGGCTGACGAACAGGTCATCAATTGGTACTAAAACTTAATTTATTGGGTGGTTGAGGTGCTTCTCTCAGACCTTAATTGGTTTCCTACTCCTCGGAGTTTTTAGACACATGTTAGTACTAGAATTATAATAAGTATTTACTAGTTGGTACTAGGGCATTGCCCCAACAAAGATGGTTAGTATCGACAACCGACCTTTATTGGTGTTCATTCCCAGTAGGCACTAGTTGGTCATGACGGCGAGCAGATTATTGTTTTTATCAAGTACACGCTTTTATCTATGTAACTACTGGCACTTAATAATTTGTATTAAAGCTGCCCCAACTTTTGTTTGTACAATTTCCCTCGTTTTGTGTGTAAATACAGACCTGTCACGCTTCCCTGAATTGTATTGTTACGTTTGCCATATCTTTTGTTATAACAAATCTATGAACTAAATAAACTTGCCTTTTAGATCCTGCCACCATCAGGTCTTATTTATGGTACAAACTTTTATACAATATATATATATATATATATATATATATATATATATATATATATATATATATATATATATATATATATATATATATATATATATATATATATATATATATATATATATGAGCGACAGAGGGTAGAGGAAGACCTGATTCGCTGCCATCTACCACTTATCTCATGCCAGGAAAGCTAATGCATGCCTCTGAAAAGGTCATGATCAACGTAAACGGCCTTCTATCTTTCAGTGAAAATGTATGAATCGTATGAGGTACATGGAATATCAGAGAATAAATAATGATGAAAAAAGAGGATAGAGGTGATGATGCGTTTAGAAAGGGGTAAATTTGATTTTACTCACTGTGAGCTGAAATGAAGTGGTGAAGATGGGTGGTGTGGCTAGAAGTATCTGTGTGTTGGGTGAAAAGGAACGAGGAGGAGCAGAGAAAGAGTTACGATTCTGATGAATGACCTATTGGCACGGAGACTATGGTGGATTTGTATGTGTGAATACCAAATTCTAATCGTTAAATTTAAATTTCAAAGGTCAGTATGAGTGTTTATGCTGTATGGGTGTCAAGGAGTGATGTTCAGGAGGAATTTACACGGTATCCTGGGATAACAATGATGTTTTGGATGGGGTGAGGTAAGATTGATTTGTGTTTGCGGGTTACGTAAATGGTTGAACAGGTAATAAAAAAGAGATGGTATTTAAATTGGGTTTAGGGTTTACTGGAGAAAGAAGAATGGTAGAAAAGTGATTGATTTCTGTGAGAAGAAGATGTATGTGTATAAGTAATACTTTCTTCAAACACAAAAGCCATAAGTATACTAGAGTTGGTGCAGGTAGAGATGATAATCAAATTGAAAAGTATGATTGATTTTTGTGCATGAAGATATTGGGGGTATGGCAGTGGATGTAAAAGAATTTGACGGGGTTTGAGACGGATATCGGATCATTGTAGCAATTTTTATAAGATTAAGTTGAATTAAGAGAGAGAGGGAAGATGAAAAGGAAGGAAGTGGGAAGAAATTAGAGTGAAGTTAAGTGAATAAGGTAATAAGGAAAAGTATTTAAGATCGCCTTAATTAAATCAGTTGATTTTGAAGAGATGAGGAAACTGAACATATCTGTAAGCGGTGATTGTGAAAAAAAAAAATTACGTGAATTATTGCTGAAGTAAGAAACAAAAATGTTAAAAGTGAAGGTGAGGAATTGGAATGAAGAGGTGAAGTAAACGGTTAAAAGAAAGTAAAAATGAGGCTTGATTAGATAATGCTAAAGAAAATGATGTAGTTTCAAAGAAAAGATAACTTAATTATATAAATTACGAAGAAAGGAAGATAAAGAGTTACATACGTAGGAAGAAACATAAACTAAATAACTCATTTTGGAGGAGGGGATGGTATGGATACTTACAAGGAATAGGTAGCTCTTCTGGAAGGAAGCTCGAGAGATTAAGAATGAGAATCTACTGGGAATCTTCATTAAATACTGAATAGGATGGGCTCACTACAAATACTAGAGGTGTGAGGAGGTGTGGAGGAACACTTTGAATATCTGCATAACATTTTCACTAATGAGGTGATAGTGAATATGTGTGAGTTTGATGGTGCAAGAAAAATAGGTATTTTAAGGATGAGGTAATTAGTAAGGAGTAGGTAATTATAGAAAATTTTTAGCGTACTTCACTGGGAGCACCAATCATTATTGAAAATTATTGATTTAAGCAAATTAAATTAAATTAAACCTCACATATGGGGAGAGGTAAAAGAAGCAAAAATAAAATTTATTAAAGATAAAACAACATGCCTAAGCAAACTTCTCTTACCTTCAAAAAAACGGGAGCTATTACAAGTAATGCGCTGAAGCATCAGTTTAAGCCTTTTATGCTTGGTACTTCAATCGGATGAGGAGGGATCCCTCTTTGAAGAAAGACGATTCATCCAGGATATTGAAGTACGGAAATTAAACACAACACTGAGAGTCACTGCTTTCATAGAAAAAATTACTTAAGGCGTAGCTAGACAAAAACAAAATGATGAACTTTTTCAAGGGTCAATTTAATGCCCAAGATATGTATTTAGCTATTTTTCTTTCTCTCAATGAATTGAGATTTTTTATATGGTTGTGCTTTTTACCTTTTTGCATAAGGCTAGAGCATTTTGCAGAGGGATATTTTATAGCTCAATTTATGAATTTTAAAGTTAGATTAATAGTTAGATTTTTATTAATTTTTAGATTTATATTATAGGTTTGGGACTGGATTCCAATTTGAGAATGATAGAGAATTTAATTTAGTACCATTCAAAATTTCAACACTCCCCCTCAAAAATAAAAAAAAATATAAATGAAAATTTTTTTTTGATTTTTTTTTTTTTTAAAAACCTTAACCTAAAACTAGCTACCTAGCTGGAGTTACCTTTTTTATTTATTTACAAAATCTTCTCCAGTATACTTAAATTAAGTCATGTTTCAATAGGTCTTTAATCCTATTTTGAAACTTTACAGCCGCAGCTCTTTTAGGTCTTATTTGAGTGTCTTGTTGAGGAGAGTCATTTTTGGGTAAAGTAATGTCATCTTTTTGTAAGTCTGGGGTTAGGTTGTCAATAGGAATCTCCAATGGGTAAAGATTATACACATGTCTTTTGGACTGATGTCCCTGTCCTGTTTGTACAGTCACATGTCTGACAATACCTTCATCATCAGGATGAACATCAGTAATTCTAGCTAACTTCCAAAAACATTTTGGAAGCTTACTAGACTCATTTAGCAAACACAATTCCCCAATTTTAGGTGTTTTAGTAATTAGTTTGTGCTGCTTTTTCTCTCTTTCTCTTAAGCCCAATAGATATTCATCTCTCCATTTATTTTTTATAACCTTTAATTGATGGGATAAAGTTTTAAAGTTTTTTACAATAGATTTTTGATCATTAGAAATATAATTAGGATCAACAATTTCCCCTACATCAGTAGAAGAAACTTTGACTTCAGGAGTGGTTAAAAAGTTATATTTTACAATATCCTGACCAAAAATTAATTTAAAAGGGGTAATTACATCATAAGAAGGGTCTTCTTTAGAGCTGACATAAGTTAATGGACGGGCATTAATTGCATGCATTATTTCTTTTACTATAGTGGAGAAATTACCTACTGAAATAGATCTACCCTTAAGGGAGGTGTACAAAGATCTTTTTATTAACCCTACAATTCTCTCTGCTATTCCTAGAGTTCTAGGAGAATAGCTAGCTGTGAATTGCCAAGTTATACCATTTTCTTGCAAATAATTTTGCACTTTAAAATTATGAAACCAATCACTTAAATAACTACTAGCCTTCTTAAAAGTAGACTGGTTATCAGAGATTATTTTTTTTGGTTGAGAATAGGTAAGGGAAAGATGGTAAAGTTCCCTTAAAAATGTCTCTGTTGTCAGATCATAAACCACATGAAGACTGGTAAATCTAGTATTGCAACAAGTAAATAATAATATATAAGATTTAATTTTATTGTTTTATCATCTGAGTCTTTTAATAAAATTGACTAACATAATCAATGGCAGTTGTTTGAAATGGGTGTTCATAGTCACTCTTTTCTTTTATGAGGGGACCAACAGTGGGTACCTCATATGCTTTAGCAAAATACCTTTTACATGAAATACACTTTTTTAATATACCTTTTACATAGGACCTTATTTGAGGTATCCAGAATTCCTGCCGAATTAAGTTACAAGTAGCAGATAAACCTGCATGCTTAGCTTTATTATGAGTTTCAATTATTATTAATTTAGTAAAATGACATTTCGGCAGCAAGACGGGGTACCTTGCATTATAAGGTATAGTTCCTGCATACCTGTACCTTCCCATTGTACGAATGATATTATTATCATCCATAAATAATTTCAGATCCTTTTGAAGATTGGTTAGGTCTTCAATAGGTCTACCTTGATTTAAATTTATTAAATTTGTCAATTCTTGGGAAAAGTATTTCTTTTGGAAATACTTTATCCAAAATTCAGTTGCAACTTTATTATATGAATTATTTGAATTTATTTTTTCTACACGTTGTTCAATAGAAAGGTTAGGTTGAGGATTATATTTATTAGTTTTAAAATATTTTAGATTATGAATAAACCTGATTACATAACCCGTTATTCTAAGAACTTTATTCCTATTTGAGAATCTTTCAATGTTAAATAATGGTTAAGTATGACTTTCTACTTGGGGTTCTGGTAAATCATTAGTGGTTTGAAGTAAAGAATTTATGCTAAGTTTTGAATTGAAATTTACGAGAATTGTATTAGGAAGGGATTTTGGATCTTTAAGAAATGAAGGACCAGTTAAATAAAATTGCTTATACTTTAGAAATTTCTTGGTGGTAAGATTTCTAGTCAACAAATCAGCAGGATTATTTACACCTGAAACATGTCTTAAGCTTATATCAAAGGGGAAAGAACAGCAACTAGTTTGAATTTCTTGAATTCTATTGCTAACAAATACAGATTTAATTTTTAAGTCCTTTTGATTTAACCAGTTTGCACAAACCAAAGAATCAGTCCAAATAGTAGTTCTAAAAAATGAACCATTTTTATTATAGGTTTCAATTAAATATTTAATGACATTAACGCCTAAACAGATGGCTAACAACTCAAGTTGACAGATTGAATAATTTTTACCCTTTGGACTAATTCTTGACTTGGCATATATAAATTTTGAATTTTGATTAACAAGGTAACATACTATTCCATACCCAACCTTACTAGCATCACAAAATACATGTAAATCATACTGACTAAATTCAATATCTGACTCAATTGATGTCATTCTAGGAAATGATAAATTTTTAACCTTAGAAAAATCTTTACAAATCATTTTCCACTCTTTTTTTTAATTTTGGGGAGATTTCTTCATCCCATGAAGCATTTTCACAAACCAGATTTTGCATTAAAAGCTTAAGTTTAAAAGCTAAAGGAGCAATAAAGCCTATGGGATCAAAAATACTTTGTATAGCACTCAAAATCTCCCTTCTAGTTTTACATTTGTTATCTAAGTCACATTCCTTTAAGGATATTAAATCATCTTTCCTATTCCACCAATAACCTAGAAGTTTAGTGAAAAGAGGATCTTCAGAAGAGAGCAAACCTAATTTTTTGAACATTAACTCTGCTTCAGGACTGTTAGAAGCCCATTCATAAAGGTGAAGACCATAGGGCTCTAGATAATTAATAGCAGTTTCAAAATGTGACTGTATGGATTCTACTTTATCATTATTTATCATAAGGTTATCCATATATAACCGATTGGAAAAATAGTCTCCCAAGTCAGATTGTTTTGACTCCAAAATTGATTTAATTGACTCTTGCAAAAGAAATGGGCTGGTTTTATTGCCAAATGCCCAAAAATAGGGTGATGCCTTACGGCATCTCACGGAGTTAAGATCGTCGTAACAAATAAACTGCAATTCCTTTTTATTCAAATTTAGACTTTTAGTAATTGAATATATATATATATATATATATATATATATATATATATATATATATATATATATATATATATATATATATATATATATATATATATATATATATATATATATATATATATATATATATATATATATATATATATATATATATATATATATATATATACAGTGTTGGGCCCGCAACCCAAAAATAATTGCGGCGCAATCGCAATCGCAATTCGTAAGAAATAATTGCGATCGCAACCGCAAACGCAATTGCGGTAGACCGTGAATTGCGGTCGCAACCGCAATTCGCAACCGCAACTATTGTACGTTAAATATACTAAAACAAGAGAAATTAATACTTCCGAAGCAAAATATTTAATATGTATTATGTAATATATGTATTTTAACATGTGTAGTAATATAATGTATGTCCATGAACTATAATAACATAACATCTCTAATATATAACATATATATATATAATAATAATATGTAATAATTAATAACATAAATATAATATATATTATTAATAATAACAATATATAATATATAATTTTAAATAATATATATATATATGTAACATATATATATATATATATAATAATAATATGTATAATAATATATGTATGATATAATATATATGCTGTATAAAGCAATAATGTCTGGCAGGTGGTGGGTGTCAGAACTGTGGGGTGGTGTGGATAAGGGTGGTGGGTTATCTGGGTTGGATGCCCAAAAGTGAGATGGGATGTGATTGGGTATCAGTGTTACTTTTCTAGTGTGATTAAAAATTATATATATGTAATATATTTATATATATATATATATATATATATATATAAATATATATATGTATATATAATATAATATATATATATAATATATATGTATATATATTTATAGTTATCCATATATAGTCAAGTCCACCATTCAGGGATACCTGGTGTGTCATGTTAGCAGGCACATGGAGGCAGCAGCAGCTCAGTGGGGGTGTTCATTCAGTGAAGGTGAGTTCCCTCAGGGTGGTGCAGAGGAGACTAGCTGCCCGCAGAAGCCTGGGTTGCAGCGTAAACATAAACTCATTGCATGAGGCAGCCTTACATGCAGGTGTCATGGGGTGGATGCAGATAAGCCACACTCAGAGCACTGCAATGGTGCCTGCAAGAAGGTCAAAGCTGCCAGCCATCCACATGCAATGAGACAGTGGTCAGTGGCCAGAGGTGGAACCAGTTTTATAGCCTTTTGCCATACCATTATTTTCAAAATGGGGTTGATAGCCCTCGTGAGACAGTGCTCCATGCAAGTGGATGGGGTTTGTAATTGGAATAACCGAAGAAAGAGGAAGTCTGCAGCAGCCGTTGACCCAGTTCTTAGCCTGTATTGGATGATAATTGTGGATTTCAAGTGTTGGTATGTTGGGCCAAGATGTTGTACGTCATGGAGAGACGAGAGAACCGTCGAAAGAGATAGGAAAAGTTAGAAGGTGTGATAGAAGATTTGTAGGAGTTTAGTTTTTAAAGAACTGAATTTCACAGGTTGAGACGACCCTACCAGGAAATTCTATCCAGATCATCGAGAATAGAAATAGGAAAGATTAAGACGAGAAGCAATTCTAGAAATAAAAGAGGAAGCAGAATTGATATGAGTGAAAGAATGAAGGGTCGAGTCGTCGGCATACGAGTGGATAGGTTAGATGTGCAGGTGAGAGAAATTCATTAATGAAAAGTAGAGAATAAATTGGAGATAAGACAGAACCCTGAGAACACCACTTTTGACAGAAAAGAACAGCCGATACAGGTGATTTGAAAGAAAACTAGACATAAGTAAGCAAGAGAAGGAGGAAGCCCAAGGAACTTGGAGAGCAGTGACTCGTGTCATACCGGTCAAATGCCTTGGATTGTATCAAGCGCCACCGCACCGTCTCTCATAATTTCTAAGGGCGGAGAAAACCATAAAATCAGTTGGATAGAAAAGTATATCGCCAGTAGACCTCAGGCTCAAGCCATTGGCGATCAGGCAGTGAATGAGACTCAGATGATCTAAGAAAGGAGAGTTGAAAGGGTTTCAAGATCTTAAGATAAATCACAAAGAGTGAGGCACAGGGCGATAGTTAGAAGAGTTAGAGCGGCTTCCTTTTTTCGGAACAGGTTGGACATGTGCGTGCTTCCAACACTGAGGAATGTATTAGTATTGAGACATAAGAGAATATAGTTGAACGAGGAGAGGGGCCAGCAAAGCACACTCCATCAAAACTCAGGGAGGAATGCCATCTGGGCCACCCGCCTTCCTAACGTTCATAGGTTTTAAGGGCCCATGCACCAATCAAATGTAATCCAAAGGCAATGGCAGGACACCTAAGGAGGAAGAAGGAGGTACCAGAATCGTCTGGGGGTTTGGTTGGAGGGAAAAATAGGAGGCCGAAGAGATTTTCCTTTTCAATTGGATAGTAGCAACAAAACCAACAGATAGAATAAGAGGAGGAAAAACAGATTTAAAGAAGTTGTTAGAGATGTTTTGGCAAAAGACCAGAAAGATTTATCAGTAGGAGAATCAAGGAGGTTAGCACACTTTCCTTTCTTTTTAGTGAAGCCCGCTTTGCTCGACGAAGAGCATCTGCAACGATTTCTAGCTGAATGAAAATTAGCAGGAGTGATAGAAGAGCGAGAATTTTTCCACCCCGATAAGCACTGTCTCTAGCAATGACCAGAGAGCAAGCACGATTGAACCATGGATTATGAGGGAGAGAGAAAAGATTTAGTCGAAAGAATGAACCTGCTCCTTACCATCAACAATTACAGATCTCCACCTTATCGGCTTGAAGCCGAAGCGTCACCAGAGTCAAAGCAGTCATTTCAATTATAGCTAGCGTAGAAACGACAAGGCCCCCCAATCAGCCAGATCAAAGTGCCAGAAAAAGCACTTGTATATGTATATATATATATATATATATATATATATATATATATATATATAATATATATATATATATATATATATATATATATATATATATTTATATATATATATATACATAGACATAAATCATGAGAAATTTCCACAATTAATTTTTTTAAGATCAACCTAAACAATATATATATATATATATATAAATATATATAATAATAATATATATATATATATATATATATATATATATATATATATATATATATATATATATATATATATATATATATATATATATATATATATATAAATAAACTCATATATATATATATATATATATATATATACAATTTTTTTTATCTTGAGATACTTTGTGGCTGGAAATGTAGGGGAGGGCCATGCCTACCCTGGCCAGACTTGTAACGCCGCTCATGTATACCTCCATCCATGCATTCGTTGTTGCCCCAATCAGAGAATCGTAAGACGTTTGAAAATAATTCTGAATTGTATGTATTTTTTTTAAACCAGGCATTAAGACTTTAGATGCATAATAGCTTTTTATTTGCTCTACATCTTAATAGGAATTATACGATGAGATATTGAGGACTGTTAATGGGAAAAAAATTTGCAAATATTCCTGGGAAGAGAGGTAACTGCTTGTGTGCTTGAGAAGCCGAAAGAAGTAGTGGAGGTGGTTAAAAATATTATTATCTGACAAAGTAATACTGAAAAATATGGATAAACTTATAATTAAAAGGCCTAGGATTGATAAAGTTATTCACTTGTGATTGAACAAACTACAAACCCATTTAGTGCTGGTTCTAGTAATGTTGATGATAATTCAAGTGGTATTGAAGCCAATCTTGTTATTGATATTAAATTTAGTAGTGTTGCTACTTGGGATATAGTGTACCAAGAGGAAAATGTCCTGGACATTGGAAATTACATAATTGGAATCAATATTAAAGATTAAAGTTTGACTTATTAACAAATCCGTACAAACCACCAATTATGTACAATTTTAAAAAATGCTAAAAGAAGAAAAAAACTCCTTTCCCTTTAGAATAGCTAGATCTGCACACAATTCTTTGTGTGTTCTAAATATTGAAAGGATCAGTTTTTGTGGATTGTGTGGCTTGTTTAGACATTTCTATCAAAGAGACATATTTGGCTCCTTTATTTGTAAAATATTTGGAAAATATAAAGACATGCATTCATGTGCTAAAATTCAATGCAAATTCAGAATGGCATCAAAGATGCCTCAGTAGCAACTGATCTTAGTATTATTGATTGTACAGGGCAGCAGAATTTAAACTGAATAATATAAAATAAACATTGTTAGTGTAACTTCGAGCAGCTTTACATGATTACTGAGCCCTAATTTATTAAGAAAAATAGGCAAAAATTGTCACCTATAATTTCTACTTTAATATTTTGCTGCACTTATGATGTCGCTAGTAGAGGTAGCACTGAAGATACCGTCAATTTTCCGATTTGCTCAAATTCAGAGTAAAGCTGGAGATGTTGTTCTTGTGGAACATTTGAAATCAGCGGAGTTAAAGCTAAATACACATCACATATGATTCAGAATGAACTTATATTTATTTGTGGAAGGTTGATATGTAATCAAATTGTGAATGAAGTAAACAATTGTTGTATTTTCTCTCTTGCAGACGGGCCAGCTGAACATCGGAACAGACAGCTATCGATTGATGTTCACTTCGTTGATAAGGATCTCAATGTACGTGAAGAATTTCTAGGCTTTACTCCTCTTAAAAAACT